>PVJO010019052.1:5848-35287 GCA_004026905.1 Hystrix cristata | reverse complement strand
GGAGAGGCTTGGGCTTAAGAGAAAAATCCTAAAGCCACTCTAGGGTTTTTTCCTTTCTTTTAAAGGCATTGGGCTGATGAAAGAAGATCCCTGCCTCCCGTCTAATTGGGCCCTGGGTGGGAAAGGAGGGTGGGCGTGTCTTTTTGTGGGATCTGGTGCTTTGTCTCTGGGTCCCCACTACACAGGGCAGCAGGTGGCCGTTGGGTGGCTCTGGTTGGGTGGCAGAAGAACGAATTCCTTGGGAAAGTCACTGTGCCTTTCTGCTCCCCAGTGTACACATCTGTAAAATGGGCATAACAGTCTCAGAAACTGATCTATACTTATACTCAAAACCCTCTCTTGTATGTCCTGTCTCAGCCACCTGTTCAGGCGGGCAAGACTCCAAAGGTGGCTCTTGTGCCTGCAGCATGGCCGTCACCTGGGACACCACCCCAGATCTGCTGCATGAGAGTGTGCATGTTGCTAAGCACCCGGGAAATGCCTGTGCGTGCTGGTCTGGGAAGGACTTTTTAGACTAGAATGTGCACACATTAAGCAACCCTGCTCTCGCAGAATGAGGATAGTGACATTTATTCTTTCCTGGCTGAGGGGTGCTAGGAGGATCAAGTGAAAGAGGTCGTTTGTAGTTGTAAAGTCACTAATTCATTCAATGAATGTCCAGCAGCTACAATAGGGTAGGTTTGAGTTCTGTGAAATACAGTCTCTTCTTAGAAACAGTCTGAAGTATTTTTGTCATTTGTGTATTTTTATTTATTTATTTTTCGAAACAGGATCTCCCTGTTAGTTTAGGCTGACCTTGAAGTCACAGTGATCCTCCTGCCTCAGCCTCCTGAGTGCTGGGATTATAGGCGAGCACACCACACCCGAAGGAAGGGGATGGTTTCTGGGTCTGTCATTTATGTGTGTGAGCCAGGTCAAGGCGAGTGGGCACCCAGGACCATCTGAGAAGTGTCACTGCTCTGCTCTCCCATGGCCACGCTGTGTCCCCAGCAGGAGCAACAGCCTGCAATTCCTGGCTGGAGGGCCCCAAGAACTCCAACTCTGGCACACACCAAAGACAGGCTTCCACCGTGAGCAGCGACAGCGCGGTGTCCGCGGCTCCAGAGAGGCCACCGCGCCATGGAGGCTCCGCCTGGTCGCTGCTGGAGGGACCTGGGGTGGATGGGTCAACCCGCTGCCTGGACGGGTGCCCAGGTGGGCAGCAGTGTGGGCCGAGGCCTCCTGCAGGCGGGTTCTCGTGCCGGCTGCGATGGCGGGCGACCCTCTGCGGGTGCTTCTCAGTGTGCGAGGGCAGCAGAGTGCCGGCCAGCGGCACCCTTTCCCTCAGTTCCGAGCCACGCTGCGGGCCAGGACTTTGTCTTGCTTGTACTGGCCGGCACCCTTGGGTGCCGAGTTAATATTTAACTAAACTTGCAAATACAGGTTATTTATTTGCCCTGAGCAGGGACATGGGGGCAAACAGGCTTCTGCACCACTCTTCTGGGAACTCTTGCTCGTTCTCTGTGGGCACAGGAAGGAGATGGGGCCTTATCACTGGTCCTTTTCAGTTCTTTGTGAACGGAGGTGGTGGCTGCTGTTTGACAAAAATGATCCCAGAGGGTGGTGGCTCGGGGTGATCTTTACTACAAGCTTGAGAAGCAGTGTGATGACGTAACCTGAAATACGAGATTTGAAATGAATTTAAATCTGAGGTCCTTCTTTTTTGTGTTTTCGAGACAGGGTCTCGCTATATAGCTCAGGCTGGCCTTGAGCTCACTCCAAACCGGCCTCAAACTTGTGGCGGTCCTTGTGCCTCGGCCTCCTAAGGCTGCGATTCCAGGTGTGCACCACCAGGTCAGGCTTCCCGGCTCCGTGCCACCTGGCCCTTCGGATGTGCCCTCGCTAGTGCCAGCCACGGCCTCAAGTCCATGGGCAGCGACTCTGATGACAGCTGGGCCTTTGCTTCCGGCTACTGGACACACACTTGCCCCTGTCCTGGGGGTGCGGTTTCCAGGGCTTCCAGGGTGGCACGACCCCTCTTTCCCTTTTAAGTCTTTTTTACCACTGTGGGAGCAGCTTTGGAAGATGTCTTGGGTGAACGCACGAAGCACCTGCCTCACTGAGCAGAGGGTAACAGAGGGAGGGACACAGGGAACACTAACAGTGATGGGAGGCATCAGTGCACTGGGGGAAACCGAGTCAGCTGTGTCGCCATCAGCTGCCTCCCCCATCTCTTCTCCCTGGTGGGCTGTGACTTACAGGTGGTGAGGAGACTTCAGGGGTCCTCAAGGTCACTTTGCTGGGAGCCTGGCCCTCTAGATGGTCTCTACCACTGTAAACGCCTCTACAACTTTAGTCCCCTATCCCACTGAGCTCAGTGAGGGGTGCAGGGTGGTGTCCAGGGAGATGTTCGGAAGCGCTCACTAGTTCATTCATTCAAATCTTTGAATACATTTCCCCAGTCGTGGATATTTATCAAGTATTTACCTGCATCGGAGCTGGGCTTGGGGTCCAGCCATAGATCCTCCTTGTGTAGTCAGGATAGGCTACGTAATGCTGCATGACAAGTAGTTCCCACATCTCAATAAACAAAAACTGCTGTTTCTTCCTTCTCAAGCAGCTCTCCAAGAAAGCGCTCCGCTCCTGGCTTCCAGCATGATGGGCACTGTGCTATTAGAGGGTGCCACCTTCAGGGTGTGTAACAGCAGCACCCAGGGGACCCCCACATGAGGGCAGAGAGAATGGAGAGCTGTGCACCAGCTAGGGATGCTTCTGCCTGGAAGTGATACCTGGAGGCTGGTCACGCTTTACCAGCAACGGGATGTCAGCGCGCCAGCTGTGAGCAGGGCGGAGCAGCAGACTCCTTGCCTTTTAGGAAATTAAACAGGAAGTAATGTGAACCTGCGAATCTCTGCCCAGTTTCCGATCCTTCCCACAAGCCTGTGAGGCGGTGACTGTCCTAACCTCGCACATGGAGAACCAGGCCTGCGCTTGCACACAGTGCGTTAGAGGGAGATGTGGGATTGAAACTGTGGAAGTCTCAATGAAAGTTGCTATTTCTTGTGTCACACACACACACACACACACACACACACGGGACGGCAGAAAACTGCAGCCCAACAGTCAGTGATGGACAATGCGCCGCAGAGCTTCAGAGGCGGAGAGAGTGCGTGTGTCTAGGTGAAGACATCCGGGCAGCCTCTGAGGAGGAAAGAGGCGGCTCTTGCTCCTGCTTCTCGGAAAGCCCAGACTTGGATGTTTTGTGCTTTCTGCATCTAGGTGGGTGGCTTCTCACACCTGGAGAACCAACTGCAAAGTCCGTTTAGTCCACACTCTTGGCATAGTTTGTGCTGTTCCCACACTAGGGAAGTCTGGAGGGCTGGGGGTTGGAGCGGAAGTGGTTTTCAGCTGGGTTGGACCAAGGAGCTTTCCTGGAATGGGCCCTGGGGAGAAATCCGATGCAGCAGGGTCAATTAGGAGCTGGTTTTTATTGCAGATTCCGTGCAGCTCCTTCCAGCCTCTCCCCCACCCCCCTCCCTGTGTCCCTTCCCCCACCTCCCCATCCCCGCGCCTGGGCCAGCTTAGTGTGGGAGGCGGGAGACACACAGGTTCTGGCTCCCTGGGGTCTCGCAGCATAAGGCTGGGAGGCATAAGGTTGCAGCCCCTGGGGCCCCAGTGTTTGCCTAGAAACTAAAGAAGGATCCTCCAGGATGGGCAGAGGGTGACCCGTGGAGGAGTGTGGGTAACCGGAGTCAAAGAAAATAAGCGAGCTACACGGTGCAGGCACACAGAAAGCAGCTTGCAGGCAGCCAGGGGTGTGCGGCTGCTGTGCAGCGGGTGATGGGCGACAGGCCAAGGGCGGAGCCAGCACGCCCCGTCCCCGGTCGGCAGGCGTGTGCCCTGGGCCGGGCCAGCTGCCCTTCTGGGGCCTGCACGCCTCCACCTGGCTGTGCTGCAGCTGTGCTCCAGCGAGCTGGCCGGCCGCAGCCCAGAAGTTGGGCTTCGCCAGTCTTCCTGCCCCTCCTCCCACCTGGGCATTGGGGAGGGCTCTGCGGACCTGGGGGCGGTTCTGATAAAGCTGAGGGACAGGAGGAGCTGGAAGGCCCCTGCTGAGGCTTGGCGGCTGCTGGGCCCCGGTGGATCCTCAGGCTGCCGGCACAGGGCCTGAGATGCCATCTCTGGGGGCTCACGGGGTGGGCACGTCCCCCTTCCCTTCCGCACCACCAAATGTCTCAGTGCTCATGGGGACCTCTGAGGGCTTCGGGGCCTGTGGTTGCTACAGCCGAGGGATGGTCACCCGGGAAGTGTTTAAAAAGGCACATTCCCAGGCTCCAAGCCCAGAAGCTGGCCTTGTCCCGCCCAGTGATTGATTGTTCAGGTCCCACGCTCAGAGGGCCGTCCCCTGGGGCAGCGGAGCCGTGCGGTGCGTCAGCGGCTTGCGCTTGGCAACCACCCTTCCTCCTTGAATTTACTGTTCTCATTAAGGCCGAGGTCCCGACTGCCAGAGGCTGGGCGTGGTGTGCAGTGAACCCTGGCTGGCTCCCTGTGCGGGTGTCTCACCGGGGCGGGTTTCCGCGTTGGCCCTGTTCCGTGTCATCCACTTCCTTGGGTGGGTGACACTGCCAGAGAGGCCACAGCAACCTTCAGGTTCCTTCCCTGAGCTGTGGGGTCGCTGGGGATCCAGGATCATGGTCACAGGGCCCTGCTGCCAGGTGCTTCGCAGAGAGGAGCCAGGGAAGCACTTCCTACCCCTCCTTGCACTCACGCAAGCGTGTGCGCATACATGCACGCACATACACACACACACAACGTGCACACACCAGGCCTGACTGACAGCTCCCTCTCTGCTGGAGGGACTGAGGCCCGGGACATCTCTCTGGAGAATCGGTTTCATTTTCATTTCTACATTTGAAGGAGACTTCACAAAAAGTATGGCTGGGCTCCTTGTAACCCGCCCAGGAGGTGGAGGGCACGGGCTGGAGCCCCGCAGCTCCCCCACACCCCGAGGCTGGGGCAGAGGCGCTGGGGATCTGGGAGTAAAAGGCCACAGTGCATGGAATGTGCCCTCAGACTGTTCAGACGAAGCCTGACAGCCTTGTGTGTGCGAGTGTGCACGTGTGTGTACTATGTAGGGTCCACGGGTCCACACTCATGGATTTGGCCACAGATTGAAAGCATTCAGAAAAAATGTATCTACGCACACCTAACGTGTAGACATTTTTCCTGTCGCCCTTCCCTGAACAATACAGCGCAGCAAGGATTTCTCCGCTAGGCATTCTCTACTACCTTGTACTAGGTATTGTCAGCAATCTAGAGGTGGTTCCAAGAGAGGGTAAGTTTGCATAGGTTATATGCAAATACCCTGCCATTTTATTTATTTATTTGTTATTTATTTTTCAGATGGGATCTAACTGTGTTACCCAGGCTGGTTTTGAACTCCAGGCCTCAAGCAAGCCTCCTGCCTCGGCTTCCTGAGTAGCTGGGACTACAGGAGTGTTCCTGCAGCCTGCTTACTGTGCCATTTTATATCCGCGATTAGGGCATCTGGGAATTTTGGTGTCTGCAGGGATCCTGCAAATACAAGGCTGACTGTGTTGGTGGAAAGGAAGAGAAGACACACAGGACTGGTAAGGTAAAGTTAAAACGTTAACAAGACGTAGTAAAACAGTTACAGGTGCTCTTTGTACCGTTTTTATTTTTGCCATTTTTTTACCTTTCAAAATTTATTTTCAAATAAAAACATTTACAGAGGGTGTCTGATTTATTCAAGGACACAGAGCAAAGTAGCGGCGAGTTAGTTGGTTTCCTTGTCCAGGCAAGTTCTACCGGTCACGTCTTGTTGTCTCAGGATTTGTATGATTTAGACTTGGTTTCAGCACCAGTGCTTGTGAAGAGGCTTCATTTGCTTGCTAATTCATTTGTCCAGATTTCAGTACTTGTCTTTCCCCTTTTTGTGGCAGGTAGAACTGAACTCTTTTTTTGGTTGTTGTTGTTTTTTGTTTTTTTGAGACATCGTCTTGCTATCTAGTTTAGGCTGGTCTCCAGTTCATGGTGATCCTCCTGCCTCAGCCTCCTGAAAACTGTGATTATGGACACGTGTCATCACGTCTGGCTAGAAGTGAATTATTTTACATTTCATTTCTTTTTCTTTTGCTGCCTGTAGGCTCTATGCGGTTAGGGTCTTGCATGTCTTGTTCTTGGCTGAATCCCAAGGGCAGAGCCCAGGAGCTGCAATATAGTAAGTAGGTGTACAGGAAATATTTATCGGAAGTGTTAATGAGTAAGTGGAAGAAAGTCAGAGCGTGGCACATGGGCATCACATGCAGAATGGAGATGCCAGAATTGAGAAGGCAACTGGCAGGATGGCATCAAGGACCTGGAGATGACATTCTGAGAGTGAATGACCTCCTTTGGGGGGGTGCTCCATCCCAGCCAGCCCCCCCCAATCCAGAGGCTCTTTTGGGGGACAAATGATACCCAGGCAGCAGATGGCAAGGGGACGGTGGGCTATGTGTGGCGGGATGCTGGGTAGAAACCACCGTCTTCCACAAACAAAGGAGCCCCGTGGTGTTGTGTCTTCCTGCCCTGGGCCTCTGCCAGTCTGCCCTCTTCCCTACGGTAGAGTGGCCACAATGCAGAGGTGATCCGCATCTCTCCTGTGTGTGGCCATGGGCAGTAGGGCCGCGCATGCCCCATAGCCACAGCGTGCCCAGAAGCCTGGGGGTTATGTTCATTTTGAATACCTAACACATCCACTTAGGCAAAATCCAAAAAGTGGACACACACGGGCTGTGGAATGGGCACCTTCCACTCTGCCCTCCCTGTGCCTGGCTGCCCCCACTCCTGTTCTTAGTTTCTGAGGAGTCCTTCAATGGGTAGTTGTTTATCTATTTAGTTAGTTTTTTGAGACAGAGTCTCACTATATTGTTCTGGCTGCCTTTGAACTCACTACGTAGGCCAGGCTGGCCTCAACCTCTCAAGTGCTTACAAGTGTGTGCCACCTTGCCTGGGTCTCCTCCTGCTTTTTTTTAGGGAGAGTAATGACATTTCCGTGTGGCCTGAGGCAGCAGGCAGCAGGAAGCGTGGGGTCACTGCTTCTGGGGGCCTTTGCTCCAGCTCCCGTTCCTGGGACAGAGGCCCTGTCACCTCCTTGGCCTCCAGGGCCCAGGTCTCTTCCTCCCTGGGTTGGCGAAGCCAGAGTGGCTGCCTCGAGGGAGCCGGCAGCCAGCTGCCCCTAAATCATTCCTGCTGGGGTGGGGGAGGCCGGGGGCGCGACAGGATTTTCACAGATTTTACTGGAAGCGCGACAACTCAGGCCAGGCTGTTTTCCCACAGTGTCTGATCGCTGCGGAGGGGCTGCGGGAGCCAGGCCCCGCTGCCTCTTTCTCTCCGGCAGCAGCACACTCAGTTTTTAATAATTAAGTAACTTTAATTGTCCTGGGAAAGCTGAGCTCGCCTTGGGGCATGCCGCGCAAACTCATAATTAATGTTACCAAGAGAGATTAGCAGAACAGGACTGAGAAATGATTCACTTTTTAAAAAGCAGCTCACTGTTCAGCCTTATTATCCTGCGTTTAGACCCTCATTTATCTGCTTGGAGGAGAGAAGGGGGGAGGCCTGAGACCCCGAGACGAATGCATGGAAATTCAAGCTGTATGCTTTTGTCATGTGGTTTAAGAAGCATCAGACAGGAAAATGTTGCCGTTTATCGATCGCATTCTGCTGACTGAGGGAAGATTGAAGACAGAAATATAATTAGTACATGACAATAATGCATGCCTCAGAACTCACACTTTCTAAAACAGTGAGGTCTTTCTTTGCTTAGAAATTATCTCTCGGGGACTTTTTGGGACAGTTTTTCTCTGTGGTTCTTCCTGAAAGATGACTCGAGGTCTGTGTGATTTTCAGTGATTGTTTGGGAATGCTGGAAGGAAGCATGGTGTTTGCTAAGTATTTGACAAATTAATGACCACACGGATGAAGGAGAGATTGTCTTGACGTGAACATCCATGGTGAATGTCAAGGGCAAACCCAACTGGGCCTGGGGCAGAGGCCTGTGGAGGGAAATGGGGCAAAAAATGCAGCAGCACTGGGTGTGGTGGCTCCCCTTGGTCATCCCAGCCCTTGAGGAGGCTGAGGCAGGACAGCCTGAACTGCACAGTAAGACTCTGAGATAAAAAACAAAAACTAAAAATGCAGTAGCAATGATACAGCTCAGGAGACGGGGAGAGAGCCCTGAAAATGAGAAGTGGGGATATGAGTGAGACCCTCCGTGTGATTAGTTGTCTATCAACGGTACATGACGGGGTCCCCTAAACTCCGGTGTGCTTCCTTCCCAAGTCCTAGTGTCCCCACAACACTGGCCTGGGTTTTCGGCTCTCTTCAGACCACAGATTTGTCTCATACATTGCGAGTGCCCAGGCAATCCTTCTTCCTCAGCCTCCCTTTCTGTGGGGGAATTTTTTGAGGGGTGCTTCTTTCCTTCTGGGTTCTCTGTACCTCCATCTCTCCCAGAGCCGCTGGTCTCCCATGGAGCCCGCTGGATTGCGTCAGGTGGCCTCTCCTGGCAAGTCCTGTCCTGTGTGGTGAGCACAGAGGTGCCTAAGCCCTTCCCCAACTGCTGGCAGTCAGTAACTGCCCAGAGCGAGGAGGTGGCCGAGAAGTGCAGGTGTCACCCTCCCAAGGCTTTGTGGGTGATCAGGCTGCAAGCTGCTTTAGACACAGCCACTCCCCTGCAGCTGCCCTTTGTGACCTCAGGCGGTTGTGCGTCTCTGCAGAGTTGCTTGAGGTGAGGAGGCAAGGGGCACCGGGAAGCCTGGCCCGGGGTTTTTCTGCCTGGCTGGAAACCTCATGCTGAGTGTTGTGATGGCCAAGACAAGCTGGGTGCTCAGGCCCAGGTGGGGGAGAGGGGGTGCTGGGCCAGCCAGGCTCTGGGCGGTGAACCCGAGCCCCTCCCTTCTGACGGAGGTTGGGGGGCACAGGAGAACACATGCTCTGATAATAGCCGGTGCTACTACTAATAACCCAGCCGACGACAGACACTAGGATGTGAGCACGCACACACCTCCCTTGTTCAGAATGGTCCAAACTGTCCACCCTGCTTCTACACCTTGCTCTTAAAGCCGAATGGCAGAGACAGCTCCAGAGAGATTGTAAAGAGTTGGAGCCAAACTTTTTAAATGGCCAATTAGCATTTCATTCTAATTAACCACCTTTTTTTGTTTGTTTGTTTTTTTGACACTGGGGCTTGAACCCAGGGCCTTCACACTGAGCTACATCCCCAGTCTTCCTTTATTTTTTATTTTAACATGGGATCTTGTTAAGTCACTAAATTGCCCGGGCTGGGCTCAAACTTGCTATCCTCCTGCCTCAGCCGCCCAGAGTGCTGGGATTACAGGAGTAAGAATATTTGCTGGCTGTTGAGCACTGGGTGATGTTCACATGTTTGCTTAGCAGCCAGGTCTTATGATTATCCATTAATATAATTTGGTGGTGGGAACTGCTGGAGACAGAACCCAGAGAATGGAAAGTCTGTCTCAGGCATGTACGAATTAGCCATTTGACCTTGGGCAAGTGCCGCTGTCTCTGGCCTCAGTTTCACCATTTGTCAGAGGGCCACTGGGCTCCCTCTCAGCTCTACTGTCCTTTGAAGGCTGACTGTGTGTGATCCCCAAGCCCAGATGCCATGGGCTCCCCGCAGGGGTCAGTGGGGCTCTGGCCAGGACAGGACGGGGTTCGCCTCTCCCTGCGCAGTCCCCGCCCGTGATGCAATCTCGCAGGGAGGCAAGTCTGGCCTTGCTCCGGGCTGGCTGCGGCTGATGCAGGCCCGTAGCGTGGCTTCCCCGCCGCCAGCGCGCGGCGAGACGCCTTTCTTGGCAGTGGGCTCGCGAGGGCTCCCGGAATGTCTGATTACTCATCGGGGTTGCGACAGCCGCGCAAACTCCCTGCGAGCAGAGGAGGCAGCGGCGCGGCTTCCTTCCTGCATGACCTCAGCCCGCCGGGTGAGTAATGGGGCCAGTGCCGGCAGAACTGGGTGGTCGGGTGCGGCTGGGGCCGTGGGGAGCGGCGGGGAGGGCGTGGGGTGCGCTTTAGCCTCTTCTGCCCTTGCTGGAGAGAGCGATGCTCTGGCCTCGGGTCAGCACTGTGGTCCTGGGCTGTCTTTTGGGTTTTTGGCAGGGTCTCGCCGTGCGGTCCAGGCTGGTCTTGAACTCACAGCAATTCCCGCCCCCACCCTCTGCCTTCTTGTGGGGGAGTCAGGCAGCGGCTCCTGGATGGGACCTGTGGGCGTCCTGGGCTGACTCTGTGCTGCGGAGTCCAGCATGGGCCCCACCTCCTGACACTCCTTCTGGCCGACACCAGGCCTGCTGTGACCTTGCACCTCTTGGCCTCGGTGCAGGCTGAGTCCTCCCTGGCGCCCGGCTCCTTGCTGCTGGCTGCTCCCTTTGAAGTGTTTTCCGAGTGGCACGTGATTCGTGTCCCTTCAGCTGTGCCATCTGGGCTCCCAGCATCCTAAGTGTGTGTCGGGTCACCCGTCTGCAGCACGAGGGCTGCTTCCTGTCTCTGGGGTGTGGATGGAGCTGCTTTCCACCGTCTGCTCCCTGGTAAGGGATTCTCTGCATGCGCCCCTTATTCTCACCCCGCCTCAAGCTCACGTGGTCTCTAGATGTTGAAGAAACTCACCCGAAACACGGGGCTCGGCCCAACATGAACCTCGACTGTGGGATGAGTGGCTGGCGGGTGGTTGTTATCCAGGCCTGAGCCTTAAAAACTAAAATAGCCTTTTGCTCCTTTGATTTAGATCAGACCCTCAGTCTTTTTTTTTTTTTTTTTTTTTTTTGAGACAGGGTCTTATTTCAGGCTGGTCTTGAACTCACTAGGTAGTCTAGGCTGGGCTTGGACTTACGATGATCCTCCTGCCTCAGCCTCCAGAGGGCTGGGATTACACATGTGCGCCATCACGCCCAGCCTCAGTTACTCTCTTGGATAGAACTTGTCACCTTTGGGATGGTGGCCTTGAAATTTATCATGGCCGAGGGGCCCTGTGGCTCCATCAGCTTGCACCCAGGTGAGGATAGAGTTAGTCTCTGTGGAAATCATCTCTCTGCTTTTCTCTCTCTCTTTTTTTATGTTACTGGAGATTGAACTCAGCGTCTTCGCACTGAGTTACGTCCCTATCCTTTTTTATTTTGAGACAGGGTCTTGCCAAGTCACAAAGTTGCCAAGTTTGTGCTGGAACTCACAATTCTCCTGCCTCGGCCCCCCAGAGTGCTAAGATTACCAATGTGTGCTACCACACCTGGTTTGTACAGAAATCATCTCTAAAGAGAAAATCTTTAGTAATCCAGAACACATCCCCTTCCTTGGCCCTTCTTCAGGTGTCCCCCTGACACGTTTACTTGAGGCTCTCAGAGTGGGCCAGAGACAAAGGACCTCTGGGGTAGGAGCCGGGTCTCCCAAATGTCAGGTGAAATGGACTTCTGCCCTCCTCAGGGCCGTTTAGCACCTGGCCAAGCCCTCCTCCCACTGTAGAGTGGCCTGAAGAGCAACCATTGTGTCCCCCCCACTTCCTGTTCCCCTCTTGGCCCCAGGACACGAGCCACTGAGAGCAGAGATCGCTCCTTTCCAAGTAACGGAACCAACACGTGTACTTCCGGAGCTGGAGAGGAAAGAGCCAGACAGGCTTTGCAATCTGTATTCTGCCCAGACAGCTCTTTTTCTTTTCTGTTCTCCACCCTTCCCCTTCTGCTTGGGTGTGCTTTTTACACCAAGCCGCTGAAATCCCAGGGCCCAGCTGGTATTTTTCCCTTTAGAAATCCTTTTTCAGGCAACTATGTAAAAAATGTTTTTATGCTTTGGGCTCAATGGGAGGGAGGGAGGGAAAGAAAAATCCTACTCCTCCAGAATGGAGATGGTCTGGGAACAGACATGCAGACGTTGGGCTCATCACGCCCTGAAACGCTGTCTGTTCTCAGGGGACCAGTGGTGCCCTGGTGCTGCTGAGGCTTATGTCTGAAGGTGGAGGACGGGCACGATTTCCCTGAGCCTCAGTTCAGCCTGCTGCGGCCGCCCAGAATCTGTGAGGTTGGAGCTCAACTTCTAGGAGCAGCAAGGGAAAGCTCGGGGCATCCTTGGGCCCTGGCGCCATCTGCCACTGAAGCTCATCCCCGCCAACCCCCGAGCGACAGCAGGGACTCTGGTAGAAGTTGCTTTGCCACGGCAGTGATGGCGTGAGCGATCTGAGGGCTCTCCTCGGTGAGGGGCCGCGGGGTGGGTGGTGGGGGTAGCAGGTCCTTCCCAGAGCCACGCAACAATTGCAGAGTACCTTACTAGGTCTTGCCGGGGTGCTGCCTGAGTCCGATCTGCCATTGCTGGGTGATGAGATCCCAGCTTGGCAGGAGAGAGACGTAGCAAATGTGCACACCAACAGGACACCGCCCTGGCCACACGCAGAAAGAGAAGTGTGGGCATCTGTCCTAAAATACAAGTGAAACATTGATACCAGGGACAACATGACTTGAAATGTCTTACTGCACCTGCAGCCATAGAGAAGAATCATTTCATCTGTGTATGGTAGTACATGCCTGTAATGTTAGCACTCTGGAGGCTGAGGCAGGAGGATCACCACCAAATTCAAGGCTCACCCGGGCTACATAGTGAGTTCGAAGCCAGTTTGAACTACATAGAGACACTCTGTTGCCAAAAAAAAAAAAAAATAAGTTTTAATTTAGTTTTTGTTTACTTCCTACCCTGGACCCTTTACTATGCCTAATAAAAGGGAAGGATTAAAATAGAACAGAGGCAACATGCTCTAAATAGCTGGGGGGTACTTGAATTAGACACAAGGTTTCACTGTGGCTGAGGGAGAGCCATTGGGTGGCTGCTAACTGTCCCTTCTCCCTGGATCATTATTTTGAGGGTCAAATGAGTTAATGGTTATAATTATATTTGTATATTATAAATCATTAAACACCTTAAAAATAGTATTTTTCCCTTGAGAACTGTAGGCTTGAAAGGGCTAATGATGCCTTTACTTTATTGAGCATGTACTATATTCCAGGCACTGTCTAGCCCCTAATGCCTATGATGCCCACTAGGCTGTGGCTCGATGAGGGTAGGGGCTTGGCCTTATTTGCAGCTGTATACCTGGGGCCTAGAAGAGTGCCACTTAGATAGGAGGATTTCAACACGTTAAAGGTAGAAGTGATTTCTAGTTCTGCCCCCTAGGGCATTAGCCTTGCCTTGCAGAGGGGGCTGGGGGCTCAGGAAGGCTGGGCCTGCTCCAGGCCTCCCTGCTAGCTGCTAGTGAGTGGGACGAGAGCTCAGCCCATACCCGTGGGGCTGTGTTTGGTGTAGCGATCCAGGACAAAGCCAGCCGTGATGCCAGGAGGCTGTGGAAGCCCAGGGAGAAGGTCCAGGCACAGGCAGCTTCTCAGCTCCCAGCCCCAAGGACAGCATGGAAGGTCGGCCCCGAGACACCGTGTAAAGGGTGGGCGCTTCCGGTCAAAGAAGGCAGAAAGGTGTCCGTGATCAGCAGAATAACAGTAGCTCAGAGGTGGCCACCTGTGCATCTGGGAACAAATCTGAGCAGCTCCAGGCAGCAGCTTGCCCCGGGCCACACCTCGCTCCTGTCACTTCCTGTCCTGGGGCTGTCTGTCCCTGGGGCAATGGCACCCGCCAGCCTGCCCCCTGGAGCTGCAGGGGGCTATTGCCCATGAGCTGCCATTGACAGGAGCTGGTGGGCCACGCCTCCCTCTGCCCGGGTGGCAGCTCAGGATGCTCGTGAAGTCCTTTAGAAGTTCCCAAGAAAGCCTAGTGTGGTGGCACAGGCCTATAATCCCAGTGCTGGGGAGGCTGAGGCAGGAGGATCACCATGAGTTCTAGGCCAGCTTGGGCTACACGATGAGACCTTGTCCAAAAAAAAGAGAGAAGTTCCCAAGGATTTGAGTGCTCATCTCTCCTGTGGCAGCTGTTATACTCTTATCCTTGCTTCTTGGGATCACCCCAGAATAAATTCCTATTTGTGAGACTTTGTCTCCCGCTTGGGTTTGGGCAATGGGGACATCAGGGCTCTTGGTTGTTCAGTGGCCCAAGTCCTCTGACCCTGGAGAGCCGCCCCCAGCGACAGCCAGTGGCCTTTCCTGCACAACAGATGTTTCCCGGATGCACAGAGTTGCATCACTAGCGACCTGGCTGCGGAGCGGACCGGGTGATTTGAGAGTCGCCTGGAAGCCAGGGCCCTCGCGCCCGCCCTGGCAGCTGTTCCCAGGGTTGGCCCTGTGTCCCCTTGCACTGGGCTCCTTCCTGCCCCCACCCCCACGCTGGCCCCTCCAGTCGTAGGCTTTCCCACCAGCCGGGCCCAGAACAGATGGAGACAGCTCTCTCGGGCCCAGCCAGCTGATGTGGATTTCACAGCGGGCGGAAGAGGGAGAGGGGAGCAGACAGCTCAGCCCCTTCCCACGGCGCTTGGGAGGCCACACTGGTCGTCCAGCTGTTCGCCCTCACCCTTTGCGAAAGGGGCGGGGTTTGGCACACTGGGATCCATTGCGGAGGGGTGGAGGGGCGAGAAGCTAGAAATATAAAATGCTCCGGTTCCTCACGGTCTTAAACTTGAGCTCCAAAGAGCCTCGTGTTCGGCAGCTCTGTGGAAAAGCCTGACTCCTGAGTACCCAGCTACCCCTCTCTCCCCACTTCCGACTCTCCGGCCTCTGCCCTTTGCTCCATTTCCATCTCATTCCTGCACAAGCGCACCTCAGCCCCTCAGCCTGGCTCTAGGCCCCTCTCTTCCCTGGGAGCAGCCCTTCTGTCGCCCCATCCTGGTCATTTTAGCACTGACCCATCCTTTTCCTCTGAAGTCTCCATCGCACTGGCTCAGATGGAAGCCATCGCTTTATGTCTAGGCTCGTAATTTCTGTTGGACTTGGTCATTTCTGTCACAGTACTGCGTCCTCGGAGCAGGGATCAACTCTTTCATAGTGAAATCTTTTTGGGGTTCTGTTTCTTTCTTTTATGGGTACATGTCAAGCAGCTAATGACCGGTGCTGCTCTTTTTGAAGACCCCATTTTAGTAGTCAGTTCAGGCTGCTTAAAACATGCCATCGACTGACCCCCTTTGCACTGTAAACCTCCACTGCGTGCAGTTCTGGACAGTAGGAAGGCCAAGGCCAAGGTGGGAACCAAGGCGGTGTCTGGCGAGGGCTGCCATCTTGCTACACCCTGACACGGCAGAGAGAGAGGCTCCTGCTGCTTCCTCTTCTTAGGAGTGCACTAATCCCATCCGCCCTCCTGACCTTGTCTATACCTAATGATGCCCCAAGGCCCCTGCAGGTGCCTTCACTTTGGGGATTAGGCTTCAGTGTATGAGAGGACCCCGAGCATTAAATAGACACAAAACTCCATGTTGTCACCATAAGCACCTCTGAATTAGATGTTGGGGGTTCTGCTCAGAGTTACCCTCCTTTGATGCTCCTGTGTGACAGGTACCGGACTGGGAGCTGGAGAGAGGCATTCAGTGCTGTCCTGTCTCCAGGAAGCTCACGGTCCAGCAGAGTGGCCAGTGTGCATGGGAACAGTCATGTGTCACCCAGGCTAGGATGTGGTTCCTCAGGGGAATGCGTGCCAGGGCCACTGGAGAGAGGAGGCGTCCTGCTGCTGATGGGTGCCTTGGAGGGCCTGCCATCAAATGGACAGGCCCGAGGGGCTTTGAAAATACAGCACCAGGTGGTCACTAGGTGAAAGCTGAGCAGTCTCTTCTACTTTTTAGCTGGTTTGTTCATTGTCTTCTGCAGATTCTTCAAGGGTTTCTCCGGTCCCCCCAAGATGCAGATATTTAAATGAATTAAAATGTAATAAAATAATGAGTTCACTTCTCAGGTCACCCCAGCAACGTTTCAGGTGCTCAGAAGCTACAGCATCAACCTAGGGCTGGGAATAGTTGTCCCTTTGGTCCCTCAGGCCACTGTGAGAACAAACGGAAAGGGCTGCGAGCTGGCTGGAAAGAGATGGTGGACAAGAGGCCCGTGGGCCTGCGATCTCTTGTACCTCGGCAGGGTCTGTCCATGCTCAGGTAGGTCCTCACCCAGCGACTGCACCTCAGGGCCGGCGGGTCACACAGGAGGCCAGGGCGTGAGGGAGCCAGTTCCTGAGTTCAGCCCGACACCTTCAAATACGGATCAAACCAGCGAGTGGGAGAGAGCAGCGAGGCGGACTCCACTGGGTCACACACAGACTGTGGTGACCATGTGCCTTTCCTGTCCACAAGCATAATCCCCTTGCACATGTGCTAGGTTGCTTACCCTCTCAGTGCTCCTGAAATGCTGGGGGACCTAGCTGCTGTGACAGCCCCTGCTGGCAGAGCATTTTGTAGCCTGCCAGAAGCCCGTGTGTGTGTGTGTGTGTGTGTGTGTGTGTGTGTGTGTGTGTGTGTGTGAGACACCTTTACATCATTGGGCAGGACATGTCACTTGTGATTGGGTACCAGCAGGCCACACTGCCAGGCGATCCAGGGCACTCACTATACACACAAGGCCTCTGGCCAAGGGCTGGAGTTGACAGACAGCAAGGAAGCCGCGGTGGGTGACGTCCATCGCCCCTCCCTTCCTCCAGCTTTACCCATCTGTACACCCAGTCGCTACACTAGGTGCTAGTGGGCCTAGAGAGATGATGGAACCAGGTTTCCATCTTCCTGCTACAAAACTAGTTGCTTAGAAACTGAGGTGACGAGGTAGGCAGAAATAAAAATCTGTGTTATGTAGCAGTACTCACTGAGCCAGCCAATAAGAATGTGCTTCCTTCCTCCTGCTGTGTTTTTTGTTTGCTTCAATTTTTTTGAGCTGGGGTCTCTGCTCAGCATCAGAGCCGGTGAGGCACCTTCAGAGCTTCCTCCTTGCAGTGGGCTAGCATGGCTTCCTGCCCAGTCCTTACTTCCAGTCTGAGTACTGAGTCTGAGTGGGCCTCACTGGTATTTGACAGCACGAGTGGTCCCTCTGGTCATCTGCGTTCTTGTTTCCTGGCAGGGTGAGCAGGTACAAAGCATTTCTCATGGTCTCTGTGAATGCCAGCCCTGGGAAAGGCTGCAAAGAGAGGTTGGTCTCATTTTCCTCATTTGGGGAAACTGAGGCCCAGAAGGGACACAATCACTCTGGGGCTTCATGACACAAAGCAGGGACTCAGCGGGTCCTGGAGACCTCCGGGCTGCCTTCTTGCTCTTGGCGGGAGAGGAGTCCTGCTGCCTAAGACACATTCCCAGAAAGAATCTGCCAAGGCAGGGAAGAGAAAGCGAACAAGCCGTCTATTCTTGTCTGCCCCCTTTTCCCATGTCAGGGGCAGGCTGGGCTGAAAAATTTAGATTTCCTTTTCATGTTTCCTTTTGCTCCACTCTGGACAAAATGCCTTTCTTCTCCCCCCTTTCTTTGGCAGGATCCTGACGAAGGCTGTAGAGAAAGAATCTTTTAAGAGTGTATCTATCTATCTATCCATATACATTCAGGCCTGATGGTGACATGGGACCATAGTGCCTCTTGACTACCTGGGAAGCGACAGGGCCGAGAAGTGTCTGGAAGCCCCCTTGAGGTTCTGGGAAGCCTCCTCGAGGTTCCGGGCACGGATTCCTGGCCACTGTTGCGGCTTCGCATGGGCTGGAGCGGGTCGCCGCCACTCCTGGGTTTGTCCTGTTTGTGTTTCTTCTTTTCTTCCTCAATTTTTTTTAAATTTGAACAGAAACTCTGGCGTCTTGTCTATTGATTGGAAATTCATAAAAGCAAGAGGTGTTCTGGGTTGGCTGGCCAGTCATAATTGCCACTTGGACGCCCAGGGAGGAGAGGCCCCATTCTTATAGGGCCACCCCTCCGATGGTCCTATTTCCTGGCAACCCTCCCACTTTTTTTCCTATTACCTTTGGATTTATGGGGGAAAAGGTCATTAAAAACTTTTTTTCATTGCCCATAAATAGTCACTGGCTATCTGGCTGCCCTTTGTGGTTTCCATCATTTGAAGCAGGGAGCTGAGGTTTTGAACCTGGGTCATCAAGAACTTGTGATACAAAAGCAGACCTGCAGGTGTTTTTGCAAACTTTGGACCAGAGTTTTAGAAATTCTGGGGAAGTATCGCTAAGTTATATTTTGGGACAGAGAAGCTAGAAGCAGGATGTCAGAGAAGTCATCTGTAGCACACAGATGTTCTCTTTAGTATTTCTGTTTTGTTTTAAATGAATTCTCGTTAGGTAGCCCAGGTTGGCCTTAAACTCGCATCGATCCTCCTGCCTCAGCCTCCCTAGTGGCTGGATTACAGGTGTGTACCACCACACCTGGCTACCCTGGGTGTTTTGTTCTTCACCAAAAATAGAAGGTGGTTACATCTGCAGAGCAGGAGATGGTTCGTTCTTGGTCTGCTAATAGATTTTTTTTTCTCTTTAATAGTGCTATCAAGTCCAAGTGGGTGTTACAGATTGCACTGACAGCACAAAACTCTTCGATCCTTCATTTTCCAGTGTCCCAGTGTGCAGACGCACCCTGGAACCCACCAGAGTTGTGGGGACATAATATTCTTCTCTTCAGTGTGTGAATGAGACCTTGAAATGTTAACCTCCCCAATCTAATGGTGTCAAACACAAAAAGCATCTATAATGCACCAATCTTACTGCATTCCAGGAAGGCTCGGATTTTCCTCCCAAGCCTGCCTGCTTCTCATCAAAATGTGAAGCGCAGCCAGTCTGAATCTGCCAGCCCTCCAGCTTTATGTCGCAAGATGGAAAGTATAGAGTGAAAAGTTCTGAGTTTTAGTCTTGCCCTCCCTCTGATCTTGGGCAAACAACTTCCCCCTTCAGCTTGGTGTCCTTATCTGGAGGATGAGTGGTTGGACTGCTTGACTTTCCACTCAGCTGAGACCAGAGAGCAGAACCAAGAAATATGCGGATATCTACTTTCTGAATGCTGCTAAAAATCATCAGACTTCAGGTTGAGGACAAGTGAAATGCGTGTTGTCCTTTGGTGTCCAGAAGCACTGACTGCCGAGGACTTGGGATCTCTTCTGAATGAAATATTACCAAATGCCTGTCTCCTAGATCAGACACAGTTGCGGATAGATGGGCAAGAAGTGGAAGACGTTGAAAAAACATTGAACAAGTAGCTATAGTAACCCAGATAAGAGAATGTCTTACTGCGCTAGGAAATGTTGGCCACCTGTTACCTACCAGTCCACTCATCGGTTCCTATACTCCCGTGCATGTGTGGTATACACACCATGCTTGTGTGCGTACGTACATGTACAAGCCCATCCGTCTGCTGATCTGCTCACATCCACCCACCCAGCCACCCGCCAACCGTCCACCCACCAGCTCGGCAACCTCCCAGTCCATCATGTGCCATGTGGGGAGGCAAGAGGGATGAGTCTGTGAAGTGATGCAGGAAGGCTCAGAGGAAGGATGAGAACACGTCCAGCGGGGATGTCAGGGACAGCGCCTTGAAAGAGCTGGCCTTGGCCTTGCGGCCGAGTCTTGAGGGAAGGTACTGCGGGGAGGGCACGTGAGCAAAGCCAGGGACTGGCAAGCACTCTGCTTGTTGGGGAACACTGAGTACTCCGCAGAGAAGGAAGGTCAGATAAGACTGAAGAAACCTTAACTTGAAGGGCAGGGCGATAACCAAGCGTCTCCAGCAATGTCTCAGAGGGCCCCGGAGCAGCCATCTTTGCAACAGGGATTAGGAAGGAAAAGCCAGTTAAGAGCTGCGAGGGAGGCGGGCCGGGAGTTGGCCGTGACCAGCGTATTTGGTTACAGGAAGCCACGTGTGAATCAAACACGGAAAAGCGAAAGGAAATCCCACGTCTTACGAGAAGTTTTACAAGTCTTCACATTCGAGCCCCAAGAGTTCTAGCGGTGACTGTGAGACAGAAAGCCAAGGGGGCTTTGTGTTCACAAAGAGACTAATTAAGGGGAAGGAGGGGTAAAAGGAGGATAAGTGTCTTTATGTGAGATGACAGCTGTCCCCCCTCCCGGCTGGCTCTTCGTGTCGCTTTCCAGTCTGGCAGAGGTGGCAGCGTGGTGGTGGGGCACCGCTTGGCCCGGCCGCACGGCTTTCCATTGCTGATATGGACCAGTGTGGGAGGAGCAGAGCCTGGTGACACGAGCCCCTTAAACTGTGTCACGGAACAGTGTCGAATAAGGACCCATTACAGTGAAATAGGAAGAAAGAAATGAGCTAAAAACCCCAGTTCCTCCAAACTGGCGGAAGATTTCACAACTTCTCATTTTCACCCCTCTGTAGGCCCTTGGGAGTCCTTTCTCCTGCTTTGTGACAGAATTGAGTCTTGGAGAGTTTCAGTAACTCCAACTCAAAAAACTGGTAACTCTGACAAGTTACTGGATGGTGGTTTTTTCTGTGGGCAGTTGCTGGGGATCGAACTCAGGGCCTTGTGCTTGCTAGGCCAGCGCTCTACCCCTGAGCTAAATCCCTGGCTCCCACCGGATGGTCTTTGTGCTTTGGTGACCACTAAACTTCTCAGGGATGGGTTCCTCACCGCCCCAAGCTGTTAACTGATTGGCTCACAGCTCTGCAGTACTCAAGCAGATGAGGAAGGAAGGTGCGGATGGGAGGGAAACAGAGGGACTGGAGAGACCCTGCAGCAGAGTCCTCTGCCAGTTTCCGGAATGGATTTCTCAGGAATGGAGGGTGCAGGGGGACAAGTTATCGAGGAGGCTGTGGGCGGAGCAGATGCCCGACCTGGAGGCCGGCAGGAAAAGACGGGCCCTGCCTGCCCCGTGGCAGTGGAACTGGGAACCACGGAGGGCGGCAAAGCAAATAATGCTTTGTTGGTTTTGCTAAAAGAAAACAAGAGAAACCCAGTTGACTCCCCAGGGCTCTGTGCTGAGGCAGCTGTTTTGAGGCCCCAGCTGCCCTGTGATCCTCAGTTCTAGGGCACCTGAGTGTGCAAATGGAGGCAAATCCCAGCTTTCCGTTGTGATGCCTTTTCCTTTAAAAGTGTAATTTATATACTGTAAAATGCTCAGATCTCAAGGGTCTATTTTCACCAATGCACATTAAGGTTCAGCTATTTCTTTCTCCTTCTCTTTCTCCTCTCCTCCTCCTTCTTTTGGGACAGAGTTTCACTATATAGACCAGGCGGGCCTCAGACTGATGGTGATGCTCCTGTCTCAGCCTCCTGAGTACTGAGATCACAGGTGTGCGCCGCCATGCCTGGCTGTGGTTCAGATATTTCCAACTCCCCAGAAAGTCCTTTCCTGATCCATCCCCGCCTCCCTCCAGAGACTTGATCTCATTTCTATTGCACTGATTCTGACTATTCCAAAATATCTCGGAAATGCAGCTGTAAAGGGTGCCCTTCGCGTGTCCGCTCTGGCCTTCCTGCGATGTGGCCACACACACTGCTGCATGCGTCCAGAGATGGTCTGTTTCATCCCTGAGTTGTTTTCCACTGTGCTGTTATCGACCTGTTCACTTGCAGCAGACTCTGAGTTGTTCCGAAGTTTGGGCTCTCCTGAGTGAAGCTGCTGCGGGCACTGGCAGGAGACTGTGGAATGAGTGTCCGTGTCTCTTCTGTAAATGCCCAGGAACAGGCTGCAGGGTCCCGGGGTAGATGCAGTGGCTGCTGGAGTCCCCGGAACCAGTAGGCAAGAGTCAACAGTAGGTGGGCATGGTGGTGTGTGCCTGTAATCCCGGTACTGGGGAGGCTGTGAGTTTGAGGCCAGCCTGGGCCACACAGTGAGACCCTGTTTCCAAAAAAAAAAAAGCTAATTGTGCTGGTCTCATCCCAACTCTGCCTTCAATGATGCCATACTGGGACCTCAAAATTGACCATAGTGGGAGAATTTTACACCAGAGAAGTCAGCAAAGGCTACGGACCGGGCTTCTCTCCTCCCCAACAGCCCATGTTAACCCGCACACCCGGGGCAGGTGCGTGTGAGCTTGCCCAGAAACCTCCAGTGCTTCCGAGTGGCAGGGCCATTTAACATCCTCCTTAGCGACTGCGCCGCGTCCTCCCCAGGCCCCGGTGTCGCCAGTTTTTCATTTCAGCTGTTCTGGCACGGTGTGGTGGTGTCTCATGGTTATAATTTGCATTTCTCTGGTGATGGATGACCTCGAGAGCTTTCACATTTGCTTGTTTGGTCTTTTGTATATTTCCTTGTGTAAAGCCTTTCTTTAGTCTTTGGCCATTTAAAACAATTGGATTGTTTGTCTCTTTATTGTTGAATGATAGGAGTGCTTTACATGTTTTGTATGTAAATGCTTCATCAGATACATGTTTTCTGACTATTTTCTCCAGGTCTGTGGTTTGCCCCGCCCTGTCTTGTTTTTCTTGAGACAGAGTTTCTCCGTGTAGCCCAGGTTGGCTTTGAACTCATGGCGATCCTCCTGCCTCAGCCTCACAGGCGCTGGCATTACTAAATGTGTGTGCTACCTTGCCTGGCATATTTTCTCAATGGTATTTTTTGTGCGCAGACATTTTAAATTATGATGACAATCTTCAGTGTTTAATTCACGTGTTTAATGTTTAATTCTGTGTCTTCTGTAGGCCATTGGGTCCTGTGTTTGGTGCCTGGAGGAGTTAGTTGCCTTGCCATCGCCTCCCTCTGAGAATCGCTCCTTCTTCAAGGCAGCTTGAGTTGACTTTGTTCCCAAAGAGCACTTGAGGGAAACTTTGTCCCCAAGGCAGCAGCCCTGGGAGGTGGGACGCAGCGGGAGTGATCAGGCCACACTGGTGGAGTGGTGGCGTCATACAATAGAGTGGGCCTAAATTAGTCAGAACAGAGGGAGCCCAGCCCCTCTCGGCTGTGTATCTGTGACTGTTTCTACCCTCTCTCTGCCCTTTCGCCCTGGGCTGACCCTTCTACCATGGCAAGGAGGCCCCACCACACACCGGCCCTGGACCCTGACCTTCCCAGCACCCAGAACAAGAAGCCAATAGACTCCCCTTCATTATAAATGACCCAGCTGTAGCGTTCCGCTACAACAGCAGGACACAGACTAAGACAAAGGCCCATGTAAGCGGCACTCTTTACAGGAACTCCCTGGATGGCAGCTAGCAGCATTCTCCCAAATTCCTCTTTCTGCCACCACGCTACGTGATAGCTGTCTCTTTGTGGGTCTTTCTTGCCTGTTTGGGAACCACAAGCGGGGCTGTGGGTCCTCTGGATCACCTTGCTCTTCTTACTCCTCTTCTGCTCCTGGTCTTCTCTGAGGTTATCGGAGGTTCAAGGTGAATGTGCTAATTGATTGATTCACTTGGATGTACCCAGCGGATCGTGAATCTCCAGGGTCCACATCTTGGCCCTTTGATTATATCGGAACCCTTGACCGCATATGGCCTGTGGGATCAGAGGGTGAGGGGAGATGATTTCACCAGTCTATGATGAGTTTGAAACATTCTACCTGGTTCTCCCACAGTCAGGGTCACTGAGAAACCAAGTCCTTTCTGCTGGAAAGGGGAAAGACTGGGCAGATGTGTGTGTGTGTGTGTATGTGTGTGGGGAGGGGGGAGGAAAGGGTGTGTGCATGTAATATACTCTGAACTGCATCTAAGCTTCGAGACCCAGTGGGACAGCACAGGCTGGTGGTTAGACGGACCCAAAGCCAAGTGCGTTTACAGCTCTGTGAGCGCAAGCGAATGATTTCGCTTTCACCTCAGCGCCTTTGGTGTCAGCCAGGGGCAATAACACTGCCCACCTTCCGGGCTGCTGGGAAAAGGAGAGCTAAGGTGCCTGGGCCCCTCCCTCCCTGGGGTCTGCACCGCTCCTCTGGGGTTCCGGGTGGAGCCCCCGTCTGTGGGAATGCAGGGGGGCGTCTCCTTTCAGTGCGGTCCCTGCTCTGGGTGCAGAGATGAAGTGGACACACAGTCACAGCTGGAGGGGTCACGGAGAGGTCACACAGAAGCCCTGGGGGCAGGATCCGGGCCTACTCAGCCAGCCCGGAGGAGCAGCCCCCACCCCGCACCCACAGGGCTCAGCCGGGCCCTTTTCCAAGGATCCCTTTTGCACCTGTCCAAGGTCTCCACAGTCCATCCGTAAACAGAGTAGTGGGAGGGGACCTGGCTAGAGATGGGCCGACTGGGACCCAGGGCTGCAGCCTGGAGGAGGGATGACGGACAGAGTCCCTCTCTCCACATCTCTGATGTTCCTGTCTTGCCACCCCGCGAACCTGTCTTAGGGTCCAGTTTTCCGTTCTGTGAACAGGGGTGCCCCAAACACTCTGGGGTTCTTTCAAGAATATAGAGTGGTTTGCAAACTGCAAGGAACTGTGCAGGCAGGCCGTGCTTGCGTGCGTGGGTCATTCATTCGTTCGCTCTGCACCACCCGCTCACCACCCAGGCCTCCCGGTCCCGCAAGGGTTAAGCGTCGGCCCTCCGCCCCCGCCCGCCGGGAGGGCGCGCGGTGCCAAAGTCGGAACCTGCTCGGCGGCGGCTCCGGGCGCTGCCTTGACTCGCGGCCAGGCCTGGCGCGGCCGCCGGCTGCGGAATGTGTGAGCGCCATGTGTCACCGCCCCAGACTGTGGGAAAGCGCTGCTCCGCTCGCCTCCAGCAGCTGCCCTGCGCCCGCCCGGGCGGGAGCCGGACACGGGAGCGCCGGCCGCGGGGCCACTTCCGAGCGCGCGCCGGCGCCACCCAGCTCGCCGCGCCTGCCCTCGTGGCCTCGGTCACATCAGCTGATGCTGTCCCCGGGAGCCCTGTGGGAGGGCGCCTTCAGAGAAGGGCTGGACAGAGGGGCGGGGGCGTGGCCGGACAGGCGGAGAAGGGCCCTGACCTCTGCGGGTGACCCAGTACAGCACCTGCCAGGCGCCCTGGGCATGGGCT
Source organism: Hystrix cristata (assembly GCA_004026905.1). Lineage (NCBI taxonomy): Eukaryota > Metazoa > Chordata > Mammalia > Rodentia > Hystricidae > Hystrix > Hystrix cristata. The sequence continues at coordinate 10,513 of PVJO010019052.1, read as the reverse complement.
CAGGATGGGAGAGCTCTGGGCCGGAGGCTGAGCTGAGTCCACTGACCCCGAAGCACACAGCCTCCCCGGAGCTGGCCCAGGACACCTCCACTCCCGCCTGGGGCCTGGGGTCAGTGTGCCCAGAGCCGCCCCGGGCAAGGTCCTCCAAGCGCAGCCATGCAGGACTACACTCAAGGTCACCCTCCTGGGCGACCGAGCTCAGTGTGCCTGGGCCACACCCAGCTCTCCCTGCCTGGGCACGGCCAGACCTGCAGTCTGCTGCTCCTCACGGAGTCCCCTGCCCTATAGGGGCTTCAGGAGTGGGGCAGAGTCCTGGGACCCAGCAGCTTTGTCTAAAGTCAGCCTCACTCCACCTAAAGTCCTGCCTGTTACCTTCAGCTGTCTTTCTGGGGTGCGCTGACCCAGGGCTTGGACACTTGTCCTCCAGTGTCACTGGAGGTCATCTCTTCTTTAGAACTCTTCTCAGACTGGCCTGATCAGGGTGCAGCCTGGTCTCTCCAGAAGCCCTGAAGCTGGAAGCACTCGATTCTGCCCCTGCTTGTGGCATTTGCCCCCCACCCCCATGATCTACCTGGGGTCCTCCCTTTGGTGCCAGCAATATTTGGGGATACTGCTTATGGGAGCTGCTCTGTCTGTTACTCCCTATACCAGCAACTGAATGCTTGTCGATGTGATTAACTGCTGGCTCCGAGTCTCATTTGACAGACGTGTGACCTTGGTGAGTAACTTTATCTAAGTCTGAGATTTCTCACTGTAAAACAGAGATAAACTCAATCGCTATTGGGTCTAAAGTGACTTGTATATGGCAGTCAGACAGCAGGGCAGTGTGTGCGTGTGTGCGTGTGCATGCACGCACACGTGTGTGTGCACTTATAGTCCGAGATGAAGGTGTCAGTTTGGTACCTGGGGACGACCCTTTTCCCGGTATGTAAATGGCTTCTCTCTCTCTGTCCTCCCTCTAAGCGTCTCACATCTCTTCTAATAAGGACTCCAGGCCACAGATTAGGGACCCACTCTGTGACCCCGTTTAGCCTTGTTCCCACAAAGGCCCCGTTTCCAAATACTGGCGCATCGATCTTCCGTCTCTGCACTGTGACGGGACGCAGCTCAGCACCTAGCAATGGGGAGAACGCGTGACTCGGTTTTGGAAGCTGCGGTGGCTGCCACAATCGGACCTACACAGCAGATGCCCCTTCCTCTGCCCACCTTGGCTTGGGCGTTAGTGGGACCGAGCTCCAGGACCGTGCATGTGGGTAGCAGGGATTGCGGGCAGAGGCAAAAGCCACTTGGAGCCTCCAGCAGCGACCAGATGAGACCCCTGAGCAGTCTGTGCGGAGCGGTGGAGAGCGGATGGGAATTGGGTCTGAATGGTTGGGCGGAGAGGGGTGGGGGCGTCTCACATCTGTGTACTCAGGTTGACGTCTTCGAGGCTGTTGAAGGTGACCCTGCGCATAGCAACGCCTCCCATATGACCAAGATATAAGGGGCTGCAGACAATATGAAGCTCAGACAGAATGGCTGGGAGATACTACGTGTCGGTAAGTATTGATTTTTCTGATGAGTCCAAGTCGGCGGGGCTGAGTTATAGGGAAATGCACCATTTTCTAATGACGAAAATAAGACTCCAAAAGGAAAAAAAGAACAAAAAAACCGGCCTAAAGCCACATAGTAGTAAATGACAGAGCTGGATGACCCAAGACCCACCTGGCTTTGCCGTCTGTGCTCTCTCCCTGTGACGCTGACACTGGGTCACTTTGACACTGGGTATCGGGTGTCCACATGGAAACTGTGTTTTCCAAACTCCAAATAGGGACACACAGTCTGACAACTGTGTGGGCACCCGTGGGGTCAAGCGGCTAGAGGGTTTTAAATTAGGACCTTCCCAGCAAATCTGTGACATCTGCTCATCACAGATATCCAAGGCCCGGCTGCACCCTGGCACAAGGCAGGCTTTTGCCACCTAATACTCTTTCCTGTCCTGAATGCCCGATGTCTATTTTTTGGTTGGAGCACATGCCACAGACAAGTGAGAGACATTTAAAAAGATCAAACAACTGGAGAGAGATTGCAATGGACATTCTTTTTAGGGAATCCTGAGCAAGGGAGAGGGCAGGAGAGGGCACAGAAGTAGTGGAGGGTCAGAAGAATAACCCACAGATTCTAAATCCCAGGAGGTAGCCAGGCATGGTGGTGCACACCTGTAATGCCAGCACTCAGGAGGCTGAGGCAGGAAGAGCACCATGAGTTCAAGGCCGACCTGGGCTACATAGTAAGACACTGTCTCAACAAAACAATAAGTGCCAGCAGGTATAAGGTTATATGAATAGGCAACTTTTCACCCATATCAGGCATGTGGCCATCCCTCCTCTTCTCCCTGCCCCTTTCCCTTCTCTTCTTGTTCTTTTTTCATTGTAAGCTACTTCCTCCGCTGCTCACTGCTGTGGGCCTCTGGCACCTCAAGAAGGGGAAGCTGGTTTCTGCAGGGTGGACACACTTTGCTAATAATCTGTGTGACTGAATCTAACTCACTTCCGTAAAATGGGCCCAGTAGTAAAAGGTTGTTGTAGACTTAGAGGGGACTGGATGTCCAACTGTCCCATAAACTGTCACGAACTGGAGCTCAGGTTTGTATTTGGTCAGGTTCATGATGAGATTGCTAGGCTAAAAGGCCGGTTTGGGAGCATGGATCTGGAGAGGCTGAATAGCAGGAATGTAAATGGTCCAGTAGCCTGCTGTGAGAGTGTGTGTGTGTGTGTGTGTGAGAGAGAGAGAGAGAGAGAGAGAGAGAGAGAGAGAGAGAGAGAGAGAGAGATGGAGAGGGAGGGGGATATGACCTGGTATTTGCTGGAAACTGCATAATCACAGGGGATTAGGGCAGAGCCTTGAAGAATGTATAACTCGTTCTCTTCACTGTACAGACAGGGACACTATAGCCCAGACAGAAGCTGGCTTCCCAAGGTCAGTAGCTGGCCACACTGCACGTGGGCTCCGGGTCTTCCTGACTCAGTCTAAGGCTTCGCTGTCAGCCATGCTCAGTCCAAGTCACGCAAACCACCCTGCATGAGCAGCGGCGGGGCCTCAGGAGGGAGGAGCTGGGGTGTCTGGGGTCAAGGTCTCCAGCCCTTCCCGTGAGAACAGAGACACTGAAACAGTCTGGGCCAGGAGGGCGGGAAGACCTGACAGAACAGCTCAAGGAGGAACGTGGACCGGGGAAGAGTAAACAGCACGTGGTAGAGTAGCCATCTTTTCAACTTCCTGCTCCAACTCCTGCCTAATGGTCAAGCTTTTGCCAGGACCTCTATTTTGGATACTGATGATGATGGTGGTTTTGGGGCTGGGGACGAACCCAGAGCCTCGCACCTGCTAGGAAGGAGCACGCCTGCTGAGCCACAACCCCAGCCCTCGTTTTTGGAGATAGGCTCTTGCTGGGGTTACTAGGCTCGCCTTAAACTCCAGCTTCCTCTCCATTTGGAATTTAAATGCTTTCCCTGAACAGCCTGCACAACCACACACCGATAGGGTCTGAAACCTCTCTGCTGGGGCTAAGAGTCTGAGTCACAGACCAAGAGTGTGCTCATTTAGTCCTTCCTTCCTCGCCAGCCCGAGGGGTGCAGGAGGCCACTCCACGAGAGGGTGGTAAAGCAGTTTGTCGTCTGGTGTTTGGACCTACTGTGCTTGGACCGTTGCTCTTCCAGAGCTTTGCAGAAACCTCCTCATGTTGTTTCTCTTGGGAGGAACCCATTCCTAAGCAGTTTTTATTTGCCGTGTATAAGGTGGTGCTGTTGGAGTTTACTCATCTCATTTTGCTTTTTCTCTGGAAACCTGGCTGGGACCTGGGGAGGATCAGAGGCCCTACTGTAGTCACTGCACATCTGCCTGTGTAGCATCTCTGCTGAGTTCTTGCCCGGGGAGGGCTCCCTTGGGGATGCGAACTGATGAGTGTCTCAGGTTAATCCCCAGCACTAGCCATAATGTCGGCTCCAGCCCAAAGCCAGGGCCTGGTCAGGTTGCCACCAACCCTCTTGCCCTCCACTTGTGCCTCAAATCGGGAGGAACTGGGTTAGCTGTGAAAGGGCTTGTAAGAAGTGTTGCTGATGGGGACCTCTTGTGAGCCTGGGTCTTTCTTTTTTTTTGGTCCCGGGTATTGAACTCAGGCAAGCACTCTAACCACCGAGCTAAATCCCCAACCCGAGACTGGGTCTCTCTCAGCTTGTGTCGTTATGCTTAGTCCACTGCCTATCTGGTGGAAATGAAGCCTGTTTTCATTAGCTTACTTCTGTCCCCAGACTCAATTGCATATTATTTGTTTTAGTTACTTTTCTCTCTTGTTGTTGGGACAGAATACTCGACACCCAAAGTTAGGGGAAGAAAGGTTTATTAGCTCACAGTCTGCAGAGGTTTCAGTCTATAGTCCACTGGGTTCGAGGCAGGGCGGGCTGGAGTGGCAGACTGGCAGCTGACCGGCTGCAAAGTAAAGTGAGGAAATGCAAGGAATGTATGCAAATAAGCAATGCAAACAAGCAGCTAGTTAGCTTCTTCCTGTATCTTTTATCTAGGCTACCTGCCCCCAGGGCGGCCCGCACTCCCACCCCCAATCTCAGTCTCACATCCTTGATCCCAGCAGAACGATGCCAAACCGATCAATGGATCAATTTAGTAATCACA
>PVJO010019051.1:0-35209 GCA_004026905.1 Hystrix cristata | reverse complement strand
AGGTATCAGGATGAATAAGAGAAAGAGAAAATAAGGAGAAACAAAACCAATATATACACATATTATGTATACATGCACGTACAGTGGGATTTCTCTGATGACCACCACTCTGTGGGGGGCACAGGCCGAAACCTGATTCTGTGCTCGTTCGCCCTACTGAGCCTGCCAGTGGTTAGTGCTGGGTACTATGTTGATCCTGGCCTCCAAGCATGAAGTCTGGGGGCAGTTGTCAGACTGCAGCAATCTGGGGGATCTTTGGTAGCCCGCCCACGTCTCCTTATAGTTTATGTCTCTAAAAGTTCCTTAGTGGTGTGGGTATTGTTGGCTTTACCAGATAGTGATGGCTTGTATCAGAAGAGAAATGGGAAAAGGAAAAAAAAAAAAAAAAGAAGACACTGAGGGAGAGAGGTAACAGTGCTTTCAGTGCAAGGTGTTTCCCACCCTATTTGACGTTCACCCTGCTGGTGCGTGGGCCAAGCCAGTGCAAATCCGCACCGGGAAGTGGCCTGACCTGCAAGCTCAAGCCTCCTGCCCACGATGGAGTCCGGAGCTGTCTTCTGGATATTATTATAGGAAATAAACTGCATTGTTTTTCAAGAAATAAAGCCCACAAAGTCACGTGGGCTCACCGTGCAGCTGCAGACAGCTGACTGACAAGCACATCTCTCCAAGGCACAAGCAGTTGAGAGCTGTGCATATTTTGCTTTTGGAGGAAAGTTTTCTTGTGCTAAAAAAGGCTACTGGGACCTGAGTGGGGACCAGTGGTGACAGACGGACAGCTCTGATAACACTGGCGCGGTCTCAGGAGGGATCCAAGGCTCCAGCAATGTTTCTGCTGCAGGTTTTCCACCTATTTTCAATGTCTGGATATTCTTTCTGCTGGAGGCCAGCATCAGTTTGGGTCTGGGAGGACCCAGCTGGACAGGGCAGCAGTGTCCATAAGTGACATGGAGGAAGGGCAGGGACACCCTGGGCCATGTGGACCACCACACTGTGCTGAGGTCACCTCAGCTAGACCTGGGAGCCCCAGCGGAGAGATGGTCACTCAGGGCCATGCCGTGGACCTGGGCCCCCGTCTGCTGCTGCTCCTCGGCTGGGAGCCTGGAGGTCAGGAGCACAGGGGCGAGGATAGGATGTCCACGTTTCCTAAGGCCCTCTGTGTGTCCATACCTTGTCATGGTACACACAACCCCCACCACAGCTCTGCAAAAAGACTCACTTCCCATTGATGCATTGTCCTCAGGCTCAGAGAGTGAAAGCAGCCCCCACGAGGATGCACGGCTGCAAGTTGCAGGACAGGACGCCTGAACCCAGATCTTTCCGTGACACCATGTGGCCTGTGTGGGCAGAGACACAGCAAAGACAAGGCAAAGGACTCAGACCAGGCAGGTTAAGGCAAGAGGATCATCTGGGAAAAGCCGATGGCCTGGACCTTGGGGCCTTGGCCTCTCCTGAGCTGGGTCTCTAGGATGAGCCAGCCTGCACTGACCTCGTGGATGGGCAGGGGGCGCCAGAGAGCCACACAGACACCAGGACGTCACAGTAGCTGCCTGGTCTGGAAGCTGAGCACAAAATGGAACTTCATCTTGGAAGGTGGGTGCTTTGAGCCTCCAGTGCATGGGAAGGCGGAGGGCCCTGGTTACAGAGCTGGTCCCTGGCCCACCCCAGACGCTCAGATGCAGGAAGTCCGTGCTGAAGCCAGGCACTGTGCCCTGACAGCCCAGCCTCTGCGGTGGGGACAGCTGCCGGCATGGCCAGAAACGCTGTGTGTGTTCCCTGAGTTTGGTGGCCGCACTGTGGTTGTGTAGGAGAACGCCCTCATGCTTGGGGAATGCACACTCCATAGGGCTGGGGAAGGGGGGCGTGGCTGCACCTTCGTCTCGGTGACCCACATGGATACCCATCCAGACCTCTACACGTAGTCCTCATGTAGCGTGTATGTGGAGAGAGAACGGGAGAGCAGGCAAACTCGGGAAAACACCGTTCAGAGAATCCCGGTGAATGACTTGGAGACGACCTTTACTCTGCGTTCTCAACTTCTGAATCTGGGGTGTCTTGCACCATCCAGGAAGAGCCGGGGCACCAGCTTGGTTGCACGGGAGCCCAGGGGTGTGCTGGTTCCAGAGGGGTGGACCCACTCCTGCCCTGAAGTGGCTGCTAGTCTTCTGTTAGGTCCCGGCTGGGAAGTGGCCTCTTGGTGGCCTCAGAGATCACCCTGCAGTGGTCTCTGGGCACCACGTGGACCCTGCTGTGTGCTTTCTTGTCTTGCTGGCCTGAGGGCCTCTGGGGAGCTGGAGCACTTGGGGGGACTGTGTCTCATCCGTGTCTCCAGTCCTGGCACAGTATGTGCCACACACCAGTGCTCAAAGACAGCAGTTTTGGTTTCCTGTCCTGACAGCCCTCGCTTTGCTCTGCGATGCCTGCCTGACTTCCAGCATGAATGCCTGTGACAGTCCAGAGGGTGGGCATGGCGCTTTCACTTTAGGAGTAGAAACATCACGCTCAAAGAAGTGAAGTGGCTTGCTTTTAAAAACACCACATAAGGGGGCTGGGGATTTAGCTTAGTGGTTAGAGTGCTTGCCTAGCAAGCACAAGGACCTGAGTTCCATCCCCGGCTCCAAAAAAAACACATGAAGTAGATAGAACATGGTGACGCACACCTGTAATCCCAGCACTCGGGAGGCTGAGGCAGGAGAATCACTGAGTTTGAGGCCAGTCTAGGCTACATAGTGAGACCCTGTCTCAGAATAAAAATTGCATAAGTGAACAGGCAGAGTGTTCTGGGACCCTAGGGGGCCAAAGATGTGCTACTAGAGGTGGGAGGGGTATGTTATCATGGCAGGACCGTCCCACAGCAGAGCAAGCTGCCTCGGTAGAGAGTGAGCATCCCGCCCCTAGAAGTGTGTGAGCACAGGGCCCCATCTGCACATCTGGGAGGGCCGATGCCGTGACAGCAGAGAATTTCCGAGTTGACCTAGGGGAGAGGGAACCTGAGGGCAGGAATTGCCCCCCAATACGAGCAACATTTCCCAGAGGGATATTACCAAGTCCTGACCATTGAACATCCATTTTTAAAACCGGCACTTACACTTAAGAGCATTTCTAAACTCAAGCTTTGCAACCAAACAGTGGCCTCATCAGACTTGCTTTAAAGCCTGGGCCCCAGCCCTGGCCAAGCTGCAGCTGCCCTCATCTGGGCCTCCGTTCAGCCTCCCATGGGCCAGGGATGTGGGATCTTCGCCTGGGCCTCTTCCTGCCCACCCGTGGGGATCGGTGCCCTGCAGCCACCTCCAGCCGGGGACTCTTGTGCTTGGAAATGCCTGCTCGCATGTTGGCATGTCCTCCCCCAGTGCCCTTTCTTGCCCACACCCCTGGTGTCCTGGGCACAGTACTCATGTTGGTGTCATCACTTTGTCCTCACCTGCACTGTCAGCCCCAGGAAGATGGGCCCATTTGACTCACTGTGGCAGCCCCAGTACCAGGCACAGGCCTGTCGGTGCAGACTCAATACACTGGCCCCCCGATCCAGTTTCACTTGGGGTTTCCATTACTGGTGGCCTGAGAATATTACACTGAAAATCCCAGAAATAATCTATATGATTTAAATCAAGTGCCATCGAGTCTTCAAGTGACGCAGCAGCCTGTCACCTCGTCATGGTGCTCTCGTCACTGCCTACTTCATCCAGTCGCACGGAGGTCACAGGACTCACACCATCACAAGCAGGGGGCTGCAGTGTGGCAAGGTGCCTTGTGAGAGACCATGGTCATCTTCATGGGTTTTGGGGGCAGTGCTGGGGATCGAACTCAGGGCCTTGGGCTCGCTAGGCAACCACTCTACAACTTGAGCTAAATCTTCAACACCCACCCGCCGTGGTCATCTAATTTATTACAGCCTAATTGTTCTCTTTGGCTAGCTGTTTTAATCTCTTACTACACCCGACTTACCAGAGGTGTGTGTGTGCAGGAAAGCCGTATAAATGCAGGGTTCTGTGCCATCTGTGGTTTCAGGCACCCCCCGGGGGCTGGACTGTGTCCCCTGTGGGGAGGGGGATGCAGTCACGACGGAGGTTGAAATGAGGAGACAGAGGAACAGATGAGGACCCCGAAGGACAGATTGAACAGTTGCGGCAGTGAGGCTGGAGTGCGACTCGACCGGCCTTGTGTTGGCCTGGGAGTGGGTGGAGGGCGCTTCTGGGTGTGTCTGGGTGGGCCGTGGGGTTGTGGCCTCGGGTCTGTGTCTGGTCTCTGGCGCCTTCCCCTCCGGCACTGTTCCCTGTTCTGCTTACTGGCTGCCATGAACTGAGCAGCCTTTCTCTGCCACGATATGTCTGCCTTGGAGCAGTCAGCCGTGGACTGAATTCTTCCTGACCGTGACCAAATTAGACCTTCCTTTAAATTGTGGGCATCAAATGGTGTGTCTCGGCAGTGTGAAAGCTACGATTACCACGGTCTTACCTGAAGAAGCAAATGGGTATGAACCCAGTGAACAAAGGGATGAACTTTTAAGTAGCTTCTGTTTTAAAAGGCAGAATTGCAAAAAGTAAAATAAAAATAAAAAAGAATAAAATAAAAGGCAGAATTGCAATTTAGAGCTGATTTTCTAGCCCCGGCTGCAGGCAGAAGCCCCAGGCCTCCACCTCAGGCCCTGGCTCGGCCCTTAGACCTGGGCCTGAGACGCAGGCTTCCTTTGCCCCTGGCGGTTGGAGTCCCAGGCCACAGTGTGGCTTCATCTGTGGCCCTCCGTGGTTCTCTGGCTGTGTGGTGACCTGCTGCTGGAGGCAGATGGTCCCGGCTGCTGCGGGCAGCTCACACTCGAGAATCCTGGAGTCTTCTCCCTCCTGGTGCTCTGCGGGGAGAGGAGACTGGAGAGGCAGTGGGGGCTGCTTGCTGGTCTCAGGGCGGGAGGCCCTTGGCAGTGGTGCCGACTCTGCTCTGTCAGTGTCCTGCCCCTTGCTCTCTACGTCTGTAGATGAGGTTGCTGAGGCCTGGGAGAAGCGGTACTTTCCTCAGGGCCGGAATCCGCCTTGGAAAAGCCAGAGTGTGCTGGGGCATGCATGTCCTGCGCCAGGGCTCTGGGCTGCCTCTGCGGCCCAGGTAGGACCTCTGGTGATAGGTGGGGCTCGGCAACCACCCATCCATCCCTGAGGCCAGCAGGAGCAGGCCAGACACTCTGGGCCTGGGTGGAAGTAGCAAGGAACTAGCCAGGCAAAGGGAGCCGCCGCTGGCGCCCTTTCTCCTCCACTGCAGGCGCTGCCTGCCCAGGCATGCGGGGCCGCACACAGCCTCTCCTGGTGTCTCTGGAGCCAGTGGGGAGACTGGCTGGGGACCACGCTCGGGGAGCTGGGCGCTGCCCCAGCCTAGGCAGGGGACTTGGACAGGCCAGTGCCAGCCGCGTGACTCTGTCCCCCAGGCAGTGACGGCGCGACCTGGAGTGGGAGTGGTCTGCTGAGGGTGGGGACAGACTCAGGTGTGGAGCTGAGAAGGGTTGGGTTTTAGATGCTGGGCATTAAAAAAGATGGGTGGAGAGATGGTGAATGGCGTGGTGGAAACAGGATACAGAAAAGCAGCAAGGCCAGTGGTGGAACCTGGGTGAGAAGTACATAGATGCACACTCTACTGTGTCTCAGCTTTCTGTGTTTGGAACTTTGCGTAAGAAAATATCTTTAAAAAATGGTGCTTGAGGGGTTGTAGATTTAGCTCAGTGGTAGAGCACTTGCCTAGAGTGTGAGGCCCTGAGTCGATCCCCAGCACCCCCCAAAAAATGGTACTTGAGTATCTCATCATGCCAAATTTATGCCTACTCCAGGACCCCACAGTTCTACTTCTAGACATGTGTATAACAAGTATCATCCCAGCACTTGGGAGGCGGAGGCAGGAGGATCTCCACAAGTTAGGCCAGCCTGGGCTACAAGGTGAGACCCTGTCTCAAACAAACAAAAGATGGTAGAAGTGCACAGTACCATTCCCCTGCATGCCAAGCTGGTGAGCTGGCTAAGCCAGCCATGGCATTGACATCAGACTTCTGGAGACTGGTGTGGGCAAGTGGCAGAGCAGGCAGGGGCCCCCGGGAAGTTGGTCACGTCTGCCTGTGGCTCCGCATGGGCTGCAGGGACGGGACTGAGTGGTGCGCTTACCTTTTCTGCCTTTCTTCCTGTGTGTGCTTGGGAAAAGTCCCCTCGCCTGGCCCCCTCTGCAGCGGGTGGGGGTGACATGGAGGGTTCTGCCGCACAGGGATGAGCCAGTAGAGCAGTGAAGCGGAACCCAGCACCCCGTCCACCTGACCCGGGCCACCCCCAGGCTCTACAAGGTGCCCCCACTGGCCCTGACGGTCCTGCCCGTGCTGAGGGTCCCAGAGCCACGTCAGCCCCAGGGGAAGGGCTGCGGCTGCTGTTGGGGGACTGAGCTGGGACGGCACAGCGCCGGCCCCCAGGCAGGGCCCCGAGCTGAGTGGCTGCTCTGTGAAGCCTGTCACCCAGATGTGGGGTCCCTCCTGTGGCACGTGGGGTGGGGTGGGGTGGAGGAGGTGCTCTGAGGCTCTTGACTGACTGTGCCAGCAGTACCCAGGGTGGGGCGGGCCCCACGTACCCTGCACCTGCACATGGCCTCCCCGTTAGCCCTTCCCCCTGCTTGCGTGTTAACCCAGCCCATTCCACTGGAGTGTGAACGGACCCAGACCCTAGACTTCTTACCCACCCACCTCTGAAGTGCCGCTGGCTGCCTGGGGTCCGCCTCCCGCCAGACAGCCACTCCACATCCTGTGTCCAGGCTCAGCTTTGGTGCCCTCCTCCAGGAAGACCTCCCGGACTGCCCCTGCCTTCGTCTGGAACCAAGACCCATGGAGCCAGGGGAGAGGGTGAGCCCCCCCCATACCAGCTATGGAGGAGCGAGTCCTCGGCCAGCTCCTCATTGACCGTCCAAGGCGGGTGGTGCAGGTCTTCTCTGCCCCTGCTGCCAGACGAAGCAGCACGGGCCCTGCAGAGCAAGTGCCTGTGGGCTTCGCCAGCCCAGCAACACAGATGAGGGTCCCGGTAGCTGGCAGACACCAGGAAGGCTCATTCGGTCTTCACCACAACTCTGCGGAAGCCACGTTACTGTCCTGCTCTGGGGAAGGAACCGGATGTGCAAGGAGATGAGAGATTCCTCTCCAACTAATCGTCACACCCGACACCAAAATACTCTCTTCTTAAACCTAGTAACTATAGCAACCAGAGAGAGCCTCCTCATCCATTACTTGTCTAAACATTTTAAAAATCCTAGCTGGCAACATTGGCGAAGCGTCGGGGGAATAAACACACTGATGTAGGAGACCTAAATTGATCTGAAAATCTGGACACAATTGGGCAGTAAGAATTTATAATCCTTTGCACTCGGCAGTTTCACTGCTACAGGTCTCTTCCTTAGGCAAGACTCTGAGATGCTGTGCATATTGGCGCAAGCTGTGATCCCAGCATTCTGGGAGGCTGAGACAGGAGAATGAGTTCAAGCCCAGCCCAGACAATGACTTAGCAAAACCCTGTCTCAAAAAAAAAAAAAAAAAAAAAATAGGGTGGCATGGTTGCAGCTCAGCGTGGAGCCCTGAACTCAGTCCCCAGTACAAAAAAAACCAACCAGCATGGTGGTGCATGTCTGTAATCCCAGCGCTTAGGGGGCTGAGACGGGGGGATCGCCACAGGATCGCCAGCCTGGGCTACATAGTGAGTTCACGGCCAGCCTGAAATACATAGCGAGACCCTGTCTCAAAAAAAAAAAAAAAAATCAGAAGTGGGAAGTCAGGGTGAGGGATGGCCTTCCAGCCTGGGGTACAAAATACAAAATAGATGCCAAGTTACAGAGACAGGCCCTGATTTTCGATGGTTAGACAGGATTTCTCAACTTTGTGATTATGCAAAAGTGATAAGTATTCATAGAAGCTGTACTTGCAATATAATTTTGAGTCTGGGTCTTTTCCCCGGCTGGCGGCATGTGGGGTCTGGGCGGGGTGGTGGTCCATGGTCGTGACGGGGAGCTGCTGGTTCTCTGCAGACTCTGTGCCTCCTGGCCAGGTCGTTCTCGGCCAGGCGAGGTGTGAGCGCTGCGTCTTGGGCTCCAGGCCGCCACCCCGCCACCCGCCACCCGCCACCGCAGCTTGGAGCCAGCCCAGCCGTGCCTGTACCGGTCCATCCCGAGGGGGCTGCGTCCTTGCTCATCCATAACTTTCGATTAACCAGGCGCCAGGCTCGGTACAGAGGCTGAGCTAGTCTCCCGAGGAGGGAAAGAAACGCCAGCCCAATGGTTCTGGGACAATGCTCGCTTCTAACTGAAGTTGGAATTGGGGGCTCTGAACCCCACTCCGATGAGACCGGAAGGCGTCCCCAGGAGGGAAGGGCAGGTGGGGTGGGGAGCCGCCCCCAAGCCCTTGGTTCTTACCAGGTCCCCGCAGGACGGGGACCGTGGCAGCGCGGAGGAAAGGCGGCCGAGTCATGGCCCTGGTCATTGGAACCTAGGCCCCAGGGGGTTGGTTTTGGGGGTCCCTGCTCACGTGAGGGTCAAGAAGAGAACACTGTCACATCCTTGGAAGGCGGACAAAGAGGAGGGACCTGCCCATGTCCGGTGAGCTAGCACCCAGAGGGGACAGCTCACCTAGGGTGCTGTAGAGGGGCCGCCCTCGCTGGGGCTACCATCCATAAGGACCTGGGCTTTGGAGCCCAGCCTCTGTGGGTCTGAACCCTGCCTCTGCTCCTTCCTAGCTGGGCCACTTAGGGCGACCCAGTGCTCCTCTCTGGGCCTCAGTTTCCTCATCTGTAAAGTGGGCATGATGGCAGTGCTTGCTGCTGCGGCCTGAATGTGGAGCTCCCATCCCCATTGCTGTGGGGTCTGATGGGTAGTCCTTGGAATCACTGGGGCAGCCCTGGGAGGGAGTGTGGGACCCCAGCACATCTTCTGTTCCTGGTTCGAGATGTGGGCATAGTTCCCACAGTGATGGGCAGTTGAGCCCCAAGCCTGGCTGCCCAGGTCGCACGTGTCAGGTATTTGGTTTTAGCAACACAAAGCTGGCTGACGCGCTTGCCTAGGGGCTGTCTGGAGCATTCACTTAGGTTTCGTGTGAGGAGCCGGAGGGTGCCTGCTGCCTGGTCCACACTCAGTGAATGTTAGTGGTTATTAAAACACCGGCACTTAGGCAGTTTCCTCTTTAATTTACCCCAGGATCCCTCACCCTGGTCACTTTCCCTGTCCCTTTTGCTAGGTACAAAAACGGGCACAGAGAGGCTCGGTACCCTGCCCAGGGTAACGCAGCACCTTCAGTATGGAGAGAGGCTCCTACCCGCACCGTGGCCCTCATCTGCTGCTGCTGCTCATGTGAAGGTGTAGACAGGAAACAGGTGTGTGTGTGCACACACGGCTCGCAGATGGGACGTTTGGGAGCAGCTGTAGGGTTGGGAGGGCGGGGGCTCCGGGCCAGGCAGGCCTGGGCTCCAGCCTCAGTCCCTCTGCTTTCCAGGCTGCCTCTTTGGGTGCCTGCTTCTTCGTCGGAAGTGACACTGGTGACCGGGGTCCCCCAAGGGAGGTGGTGGGGTAAGAGGAGGAGCAGGGGCGTCCAGCCTCAGTGTGGCCATGGGGGGCAGTCGGGTCTGACCCGGTCACTCTCGGGGCTGAAACCCACCGTGGCTCCCATCACCTCGCCAGGTGTGCGCTCCGTCCCCACACGCTCAGTCCCAGCGGCTGCCACACTCTCTCACCTGGACCTGGGACCCTGCGGCCCCTCTGCCCACCACCTTCCAAACTCCTGTCCTGGGTTTCCTCCCGTTCAGGCCTTGCCCACTCTCACACGTCACTTCCTGGAGGGGACCTCGGACCATCTCCCCCAGCTCCCAGCTGAGAGCCCACCCTCGCACACGTCCCTCAAGGAGAGCTGAGTGTGCACGCACCACCAGGTGGTGACTGCCAAGGGGATGCCACTTCCGGTGGACCAGGGGCCTCCAGAGGATAGGGCCGGAGTGCTCGTTATTATGATGGTGGTGCTGAGACAGGGTGATGAAGGGGAGGGTAGATGGGCAGATGGAGGAGTAACTGGCTGGGACCGGCGGTGGGTGGAAGGTGGAGGGAGGGAGGGGCGAGTGACTGGGTAGGTGGATGGGTGGGTGGGGAAGTGGGAGATGATGGGTGGATGGACAGGGGGAGTGGACAGAGGGATGACGGACGGTGGCTGAGTAGCAGAGTGGAGGGCATATGGGCGGATGGATGCTGGTGCTTCCTTACCGGCTCGGAAGGTCAGGCGCTCTCTGTGCCCTTTTGTATGGTCACAGGTGCGGTGACAGATTAAATCAGGCCCTTTACAAGGTGAAGGGCACATAACAAAGCCAGCTACTCAAGTGTCAGGATGCAGGGGCCATGCCCGTCAGTGGCCTGGAGCCCCCTGGGGGCAGTGCCCCTGCCTTCCGCCCCGTGGATCCAACACCCCGTGACCTTTCCTAGCTGGCTTCTCGTGGGCAATAAAAGCGAGAGGCCGGAGAGGAGTCTGTGCGACGGGAAGGTGGGCGCTGTGCCAGGCGGCCTGCGCGGAGCCAGGAGGCAGCGGGGCTGCTGACTCGGGAGGTGCAGCAAGGCCAAGCGCAGCCAGCTGCCCAGCAGCCCTCGGCGCAGGCTGCACGGGACCACCCGAGACCTGGGCGCTCAGGCCTGCCTGTCCCCAGAACCTCCCCGGCCCTCTGCGGCCGCGGCCAGGGCTCTGTGGGGCGCGGGTGCCCCCTGGTGTCCACCAGGAGTATAGGAGCCACGGAGGGACAAGGGGACCAGAGCCAGAAATCCCTGCCCGTCTGGGTGGAGCAGACTGAAGAGCCCGCAGGATGCGGCCCTTCTACCGGGCTCCCTGCTGCGCTGGCCCTGTCCTGGGCCTTTCCCGGCGATCTCATGAGCCTCGGTGTCACAGGGCCTCCAGAAACGCAGGAGACTGAAGGAGAATTTGGGGTGATTCGGCAATACTGGGTCCGCAGGGCAGCCAGGCGTGGCCGTGTGTGACTGTAGTCCCAGCACCCAGGGAGGCTGAGACAGGAGGAGGGCAGTTTGAGTCCAACCTGGGCAATTTAGCAACTTGGAGACCCTGGCTCAAAATGAAGATTTTAAAAAGAACTGGGGACGCAGCTCAGTGTGAAGACCTTCGTTCAATCCCTAGTGCTGAAAAAAAAATTCTAGAGACCAAAAATGGAGTGGTGGGTACCGGGCCCAGGGACAGCAGTGGGGAGTTGGCCAAAGCCCCTCGAGACAGAGCTGGCCTTGTCTGGGAAGGACACCAAACAAGGAGCATTAAACCGGCAGACAGTGGTTTGTGCTACTAAAAAAATAAACAAAAAACAAAACAACCAGTCAACAGAGGGAAGGACAGGAAGGGGCAGGGAGTGGCTCGGTGATGGGGGGCTCTTTCAGACAGGAGCATTCCCGGGGGTGCCTCTTGGAGACGGCGGCATGTGAGCTTTGTTTGCCTCATCTTCCTGACAGCCCTCAGAGGTGGGCACCGTGACTATACCCAGTTTATAGATCAGGACCTTGGTCAGCGTCGCGCAGCTAGGACGTGGCCCAGGCAGGAAGTGAGCCCGGGCGGGGAGAGCCGGTTTCCTGTGCCCCAGCCTCGAGGTGTGTAAGGAGAATGCGCTGGGCCTCTGGGCCACCCCCTGCCCATTGGCACTGTCTGCAGGCTGAGCTGCGAAGTGTGGCTGGTAGTTGGCCTTGTGCCCACCAGGGGGCGCTGCAGCCCAGTTGCCAGGCCCACCTCAGCTGGCACAGCCCGGCTGGTCTCTTCCAGCTGTGTGACCCTGGCCAGATGCCAGCTGGCTTCCTGCTGCGTCCACTCATTCACTCCTGCGTGGTGCTTCCCGGGAACCCGCCCTTTGTCTGGCCCCGGCCACCCAGGGAGCAAGAGAGATCTTGAGGGTGTCATGTTAGGGGAGGTGACAAGGAGAAACTGTGACGCAGAGAAGACAGCAGAGACCTTGAGGTCAGGAGGTGGAGATTAGCTGGCACTAGTGCTGAGGGACACCTCCCCGGGGGTTGCACTGGAGCCAGGAGGGCGGGTGTCGTCTTAGGGTGCACGGCCGCGGGGTCCAGGCGGGAGGAACGGCCGGGCTGGTGGGGTGCGCTAGGAGGAGCACGGAGGCCACCGGGGTGCCCTGGCCTTGGAGGTCACTGTAGAGGCACCTGGGCTCTGACGGAAGGAGGGGGGCCAGCAGGTCAGCGTTTAAACGGGCAACGAGCCTGGCACAGGTGGGTGCCCGGGCGATGGGTGGGGACAGCGTGGCCACATCAAGGTGGCACGCAGTCCACGCCTGCTCACCTGGAGGACCGGCCCGGAGTGGGGCAGCTTTCACACTGGGTCCACCTGTGATGCCCACGCTGTCCCTGTGGGGCCCGGGGCCACACAGGGCTGCGCCTAGTGGGAGTGGTGGGATGTACACCTGCGTTTGTAGCCTGGTGGATGCTCAGTCAGGAGATCAGCCGTGGGCGCCCCTCTGCTTTGGGTGTCTCCATGATGAGCCACTGTCCCCAGGTTTCGTTATGAGGCCTCCCTTCCTGCTCACGGGGCTCGGAAATGAAGCCGGGGGAGCACGAGGTGGATCAGAGTCAGGCGCCCCGGCTTTCCTTGACAGCCTGCACTCCACCGGGCCCCGGGCAGCTGCCTCTTCCGGGACTGGGCTTCCTGGAGGCTCCTTCTCTTGCAGCCCCAAGCAGAGACCACTGCCCAGCCCCCGTGGCGCCGTTCACCCCACACTCCGAAGCTGCCACCGTCTGCACCCATCCTGCCGCTGGGCTCTCTCCGCGGCCGCTCGGACTGCCTCTTGTCCTTGCCTTGTCGCCAGTGCTGCTCCGTGTCCTGCTGCAGCCTGGTGTTTTCCCGGCAGTCCAGGCTTTGATGGCTTAAGTGTGTTTTGTGTGGCCCCTGTGGCTTTGTGTGCTGGAATTTCACACACGCACGCACACACACACCCCCGTGTGGGATATAGAGGGGAAACAGCCCACCCCCATGCTTGGAGGCGGGCCCCTGGGAGTGATTAGGTTAGCGTTAGATAAAGCCGCCTGGGAGCCCTGTGACCGAGATTGATCTGTATGCTGCCCTGCGCCCCCTGGAACTTCCAGGACCAAGAGAAGAAGGGGCCTCTTCTGTATCTCCCCATCCTGCGGCATTGTGTCGGGCGGGCTCCAGCCTCGCCCACGCTGTAGCGCCGCCTCCTGCTCCAGGCTGCCTCCCTCCGAGTTACTGCTCCGAGCTTTCCCAGCGCTATTCCCTCTGCCCAGGACCCCTTTGTCGCTAGAGGGACAGCTTCCGCTCCTTGTTCTTGACCCAGCTCCCATGCACTTGTGCAAGTGTCCCCAGCATCCCCAGCATGTCTCTGTGTCACATCCGCTTGCAGAGCAGTCACCCTTCTGTACGCGTGGGATGTGTGTAGGTTCTGTATGCACACTACACCTTTTATGTAAGGTGCTTACGCATCCATGGATTTTGGAGTCAGTGGGGGCCCGGGGCTTGCATGGGCATCTGCCCCACACCCCGTGCCCCACCTGCTGCCGGCTGTGCACACTGGTGTTTTCTATTACGGTCTTGTGTGTCTCCTTTCTGAAAAGCGTGCTAGTCCATGCATTCACTTTGTTCCCCTCCAGTAAGGAAACACAGCACCTGTGGTGCAGCAGAGACCCTGCCCTTAATGATCTCTCCATTCCCAGAGCTGAAGAGAGCTATCAATGTTTACTCAAATTAATGAGGAAATAGAGGGATGACTGTGTGAAGGGGAGAGGAAGCAGGCCCATGTGTAAGAGACTCGGGCAGTGAATGAGAGAAGGGGCAGGTCGTGTGGTGGGTACCTATGGCAGGTAGCATCTGGGTTCTCCAGGTGGGGTTCCTGGAGTCCCCAGCCATGGGCATTGGGACCACCTCAGACCTGCTGAATCAGACTTTTGGGGGGAAGCATGGAAATCAGCTTGGCTGAAGCTGCCCCACATATTCCGAGAGATGCTCCCAGCAGGGCTGGAGTGGCCCTGCCAGGATGAAAGAGGGGCATGCCAGCCACAACCAAGATGGTAGCCTTTAGCGTCCTTCCAGCTGATCTGGAAAGAAAGGGGTTTCCAGTGAGCCTGCCCCTCCCCCATGGCACCCCAGCCCAGCAGTGGGGGGGTGGCAGAGACCCATTCCGCAGGCTCCAGCAGAACAGAGCGGAAGGCAGTGGTTGCCATGGCAACACACTCAGCAATGTGAAGCCACCTCCAAGGGGTTTGAGCCTTCCGGGCCGGAGTGGGCAGGGAGATCACTCCTCACACCCCCATCTTCTTCGGAGCCAGCTAATGAAGCCTCCACGGCAGTGCCGGCTCAAAGCCCCGCAGAGCACTCTCAGAGGGCCGGGAAGAGGCCTCCCCATTCCACAGCCCAGGGCGCTGGGGCCGAGTCACTACTGAGCCAGCTGGTGGCAGGGCTGCTGCTGGCATCTGCTCTCCCGACTTCCTAAGAGTTGCCTGTCTTGGGGACATGGCAGGCGCCGGCCCAGAGACCCCAGAATCCTGCGGCGGCGGGCCGGGGCACAGGCGTTGGTGCCTTATGGAAGGTTCACGCCCCCACAGACACAGGGGCAGACCGCTGCCGAGCGTGCCCAGCGTGCACGCGTGTGGCACATGTGTGTACAGCAGAGAGCCTGCGCACAGACAGCTGCAAACACATGTGGGCGCGGAGCTGACCCACAGCTGGTTGCCGGACGGTCCTTGGCAGCACCGCAGCACTTTGGGCACCTGACGCGCGGCCCTCCGCAGGGAGCGGGGTCACGTGGCTGGCTGCAGCAGAGGCGACGCCAGCGGGACTGCTGCGTGGCTCTGTGTCCCCGCGACCCTGGCCTGCACAGCAGCCGATGCACATGTGCGCCTCAGGGGCGTTCATCACAGAAGGGGCCCAGGTGACACCTCCAGCTGGTCAGAGGAGTGTGCGAAACCTGCGAAAGTAATACTCTTTTAAACCGTAGCTTCATTGAGATCCATATTCTGTAAGCTTTACGCTTTTTTTGTGTGTATAATGCAGCAGTTTTGGGCTTAGTCACAGAATTACACAACCACCGCCATCATCTAGGTCTAGATTTTTTTCATCGTCCCCACAGAAGCCCCATAGCCATTAGCAGCTACTCCCCATCCCTCTCTCCCCAAGTCCTGGCAACCAGTAACCTACATTCTGACCTAACAGATTTGCTTCTCGGGGGCGTTTGATTCAGGGGCTCCTGTGACATGCAGCCTTTGGTGTCTGGTGACTTTTGCTGAGCACCGTTTTCAAGGCTCATCCAACGGTGGCAGGTGTTGGCCCTTCATTCATTTTCATGGCTGCATAATGTTCCCTTGTATGGATGTGCCACTGTTTATTTATTCATTCATCTGACGATGGTCATTTGAGGAAAGCCACACATTCTAAGCACAGTCAGGACCGGCTCGTTCAGCTCTGACTTCTCTTCTGTTGCATTTTCCCTGTGACAGGTGGCATTTGGGGGAAGTTGCTGGGGGATGCATTTAATTTGGGACCAGTGTGATATGCAGCTGTGTCTCCTTATTCCTTCTGTGTACACGTTATTCTCCACTGTGCCCTGGGCCCGACTTGCCCTGAGGAGTGAACCCAGAAGTTGTATTGAAATAGCTCAGTGAGTGGTCTGATGCTCAGTAGCAGAAAGGTATAGGCCACAGAAGAGACACAAGACTGAAAGTGGACAGAGCTAAAAAGTAGTCCTGGAGCCAAGCATGATGCCTGTAATCCCAGCACTCAGGAGGCTGAGTCAGGAGGATTGCCCTGAGTTGGAGGCCAGCGTGGGCTACAAGGTGAGTTCAAAGCCAGCCTGAACTACATAGTAAGACCCTGCCTCAAAAGGGGGGGGCAAGGGGTTATACGTAATTTTTCTAGGTTTTGTGATGTTTCTGATACTTGTCAGTTTTGTTTTTGGGGGTGTGTGTGTGTGTGTGTGTGTGTGTGTGTGTGGCATGCTCTGGGGAGTGTGTGTGTGTGTGTGTGTGTGTGTGTGTGTGTGTGTGGCATGCTCTGGGGATCCAACTCAGGGTCTTGTGCTTGCTAGGCAAGCGCTCTACCACCTGAGCTAAATCCTCAACCCCTTGCCAGTATTTAAAAATCCTAAAACATGGTGATTTTTTAAAATTCTAAATATTCATAGGTATTCCTAAATTTTGTTGATGAACTTGAAATATTTTCCCTAAACACAGTCCCCTAAGGTTTACACACACCAGGATACAGGGTGAGTGAAACACACACACACACACACATACACACACGCCCCAGCAAAGCGGACATGCCCTCCTGTCAAGCAGGAGCAGCAAGTCACAGCTGGGCTCCTGGGAGGTGTGTGACCCCTGCAGGCACCCATCTGGTGCCCTTCAGAAGCCCCAGCTCGCCTTTACTGAACCCCACAGCCCCAAGACCAGGGTGCCAAGTGGGCCCTCTGCTGCCAGGCTGCACAGTACAAGCTGGGCCCACGCACAAGAGGGGTTTATCTCTCATGGCCCTGCAGGTGGGAAGTCGGCTCGGGCTGCGTCCTATTGCCCTGGCGAGGGCCTCCTGGCAGGTGAGGCTCTGTGTCCCAAAATGGGGCAGGGCACCCAGGCTCCTGTCTCCCCTCACGAGCCAGAGTCCCACGGATCCAGGGATGGGGCTACCTTGATAGCGACGTTTAACCTTCCACGTCTCCCAGAGTCAGCCTCTCGGATGCCAAGGTTGGATTGAAACTCTGCCTTCAGTACCTTCCGGTGGGAACAGAAGACAGAGTTTAGATGACAGTATACAGCCAGGGTGCCAGAGGGGTCTTCCTCCTCTGCCCTTTTTCCTCCCTCCCTCCCTCACTTCTCTCTCTGCGTCTGCTGAGCAGCCTCAGTCTCCACTGATGGTCAGTATCTCCAGTTTCATGGGACACACAGAGTCCTTACTGTCTACCATTGAGTGAAATCACACAAATGGATGCACATGGCTGTGTTCCAGCTGAAGTCTGCCTGCGGGTGTAGGTAGGCTTCACCAACCCTCAGCTCTGGGGCTGGGCGCTGTGACTCGCCTGTGGGTTGGGCCCTCTCCAGGAAACTTCAGGAAGCGGAAGCTCTCTGGCCACTAGCTCCCTTCCCACCGCACCCAGCCACCTGCTGCTCAGGTCCCGAAGGGAGAGTGACTCCCCTGCCCTGAGGGGCCCGGGGACCCTGCCAGGCTGGGCAGCATCCGCCAGCTCCTTGCTCGCTGCAGCCCTCCTCCCTCGGGTCACACAAGGGTGGCAGCGGTGTCCTTGAAGGGTCCCTCTGTGCATCGTTTTATCCCCAGATGGCAGCCGTATCAAGTGATGGACGGACACGGGATGGTCAGCCCTCCATGTCCCTGCAGAATCATCCAGCCGTGTTTGGGTCACAACTGTGTGGGAACGCATCGTGTCTGCACTGACCACATACGGACCTTTGTCCCCGAGGCACTGGCATCCCAGTGGTCACTGTGGGTCGCCGGGAGGGGACATCGATCAGGAGGGTGGGTGTGGGTCCTGCGGGTCTGTGTGAGTGCTGTGCCGCGCTGTGTAAGGGACTCTGGCAGGGGGAACTTGCGGGCAGGGTCCTGCGGCGCAGTCCTGTGGTGACTGTGTTTACTGGGCGACGGGGCTGAAGCCTGCAGTCTAGCAGGGAGACAGGAAGTGAGCACTTGCAGTTATCAAACGAGGAAAGCCCCCAGAAACAGCCCAGCAAATGGGTGAGTGGCTGCACCAAGAATGTTGGGGATCAGGGTCAGCCGTCAGCAGCCATCAGATGCCGCTTCCGGGAGGAAAACGTGGGGACCGGGCCTGAGCACGAGGCCACCAACATGTGACAAAGGAGGTGCCAGGTGGGACCAACACTTCCGAGTCGACAGTGTGACATGAGCGTGTGTTGTTGGTTTTAGGCACAGCACTGGGGTGGGCAGTGCCTGCACTTGAGGTCCGAGGTCCGGGTGATGATGACGCTGCCTTTGTGTGGTGTGTCCACACCAGCAGCCTTGCTGATTAGCATAATGACCGGGTGACTCTGCGCTCCTTAGAGATTCACTGCATGGGGGTGACGAACCGGCCCTTGTTGACGGCTGAGTGGGGTTCCAACGCTGCCGCTGGGCCAAGCCAGACGCTCCCTGCACTGGCATAAACAGGCCCAAATCCTGAGAACCTGGCAGCTCCTCAGCGACCCTAACAGTCCTGCTCCTGCCGCCCGCCCAGAGGACTCTGGTCGCCTGCCGTGGTCTGAGTCACAGAACGTGCTGAGGGGACATGAGGTTTGCCTCACATTTAACTGAATTTGATAATATGTCACACAGACTGCTAGAGACCTGCTCTCTTACTCCTAATTCCCTGCCACCACAAAGAGCCCAGACCAGACCTGCTGGGCATGGTGACACACACCTGTCATCCCAGCACTTGGGAGGCTGAGGCAGGAGGATTGCTATGAGTTCGAGGCCACCTTCGGCCACATAGTGAGTTCAAGGCCAGCCTGAACAACATAGTGAGACACTGTGTTATGGTTTGTGTCTAGATGTCCCCCCAAAGCCTCATGTGGTAAGAGGTAGCTGAATCTAGAGTGTGCGATGCTGGGATTAAGGGTGTGTGATTACTAAATCAGTCCACTGATTGGTTTAGCACCGCCCTAATCCTGGCATCCTGGATAAGATATAAGGCACAGGAAGAAACTGGTCAGTCCCCTTGCTTACCTTGCTGCCTTCTGCCTGTCTGCCTGCCACCCTGCCTCCGACCCAGCTGACTGTGGACTGAAACCTCTACAAACTGTGAGCCAAAATAACCTTTCTTCCCCTAAATTTGGGTGTCTGGTATTTTGTCTCAGCAACAAGAGAAAAGTAACTAATACACCCTGTACCCAAAACCAAAACAAACAGAACTAAACAAGAAGAGCCCAGAACTGTCATTTCAGGTGGGCATGGGCCCCTTTGCAGGAGTGGCCTCCTCTTCCCAGGCCACAGCCGTACCCACATCAGCAGGGAGAGGCCTGAGTCAGTGCTGCCACCTACAAGGGTGTCTTCCTTGAGTCACCACGGGCCACGGTCAGAGCCCCTGAGCCCAGCATGGGAGGGTACAGGGGTGGTCCCTGCTTCCTGGTTGCTCCTCTGGTTTCCTTCGGCCACCAAAGTGCTTTCCAGAGCTGCCCTTCACCACCCCACCCCAGGACTGGGCCGCCCTCTATCCTGCAGCTCTCTTGAGACTGTCATGTCTTGCAAAGAAACAGGAATCTGTCTGTTAACCACATATGCTCAGCACACAGTAGGTGCTCAATAAGGACTTGGGGCAAATGACTGAATGATGACTAGGAAGCAGGTGGAGCGGACTCTGCAGTTGTCACCCACCACTCTGCTGCCGAGGCGGAGCCCCTGGAGGTTACCCTGCCGAGTCCCCGTCCCTGCATGTTGGGGTTGAGACCCTGCAGAGCTACGTGGGGGCTGGAGGAGCCTCGGCCGAAGGGCTGAGCAGGAGGATGTGGTACCTGTCGGACCTGAAGATGTTCTGGGGTCTTCTCTGACCTGCTGGGGTCGGAAGTGAATTAGCATTTGCTGAGCAGCTACTGTGTGCCAAGTCCTCAGCTGGTAGACATCAGCCAATACCCAGGTAACCTGGTCCTGCCATGTGTGCAGAGCTGAGAAGGGGATGACCTGGGCCTGCCCACTCTGCTGGGCATTGATTACTCAAGCAACAGACTATTCCAGGCCCACCTTTGTCCTTAACAGTTGTGTCATTAACTCTGCACAAGCACAGTGCCCCAGAGTCCTTCCAGGTAAGGGCCATGGTTATCCTATTCCACAGATGGGGAAACTGAGGACCCCAGAGGTAATATCACTTGCCCAGAGCATGCATTCCAGAATCAGGGCTGAGGTGCTGCATGGGACCGTGTGACAGCAGAGGCCAGACAGCCCAACTTTCCTGAGGTTTCCAGATGGCCGGTAGAGGCCCTGGAGCCAGGAGCCTGATCATTTATTTCCTGGAACTGGGGGCCCACGTGCAGAACACAAGTCTGCAGAACAAGCCCCCGCTGTTCCTGGCAGCGAGTTGCTGGAAGCACTCAGACCAGCATTGCACTGTTGTCATGATTGGTGACCTGTGAGAGGGAGGCCGGCCGGAGGCTCGAGTCTTTGAGGAGCTAGCTCATCCCGGAGGGCGGGTCTCCTCTCCCTCGGGAGCCCAGCAAGGCCGGGAAAGAGGCGCGCTTTACCAAGGAGGAAGGAGCGGTCCCCAGTGAGGAAGGGCTTGCCGGTTCACGTGGCTGGATGGCTGAGTCAGGTCCGCCTGTGGTCCAAGCCCACATTCCTCTCACTCCAGATCCACTACAGAGAGAGGAGTTGTTTTTTCTTTTTCGAGACAGGGTCTTGCTGTGTGGCCCAGGCTGGCCCCAAACTCGTGATGATCTTCCTGCCTCAGCCTCCCACATGCTGGGATTACAACTCTGTTTCTCTCTTTTATGAACAGCTGTAGATCTGTCCCACCTCATCACAGACAAGTTTTTGGCACACTGGAAATAGACTGTTTCGTGTTCTAGGGGATCATGGGTATAGCAGAGTGGTGGCAATCCTTCTAGGAAGTAAGGGAGTCATTTTGTCGCCTGTTTAAGAGATCCAGTGAGGTATGGAGAGTCCGAAGGAAGTCTCCCCACAGGCCAGAGACAAGCCCGTGTGACCTTGTGCTGTCACCTTCCCTCCGTGGGCCTCATGAAACAAAAGTCAAGGCAGATGATGGGCAAGTGTCCCCGAATTCATCCCCACCTCCTGTTCCGAGATTCACCGAGAGCCGTGTCCGTTGTGCTGGACCGAGTAGCCCTTGTCCATCAGCCGGCGACTGTATACAGAGAGGTGGTCTCATGCTGGGACCCTGGTCAGCAACCAGCAAGAACACAGCGATGTGGCCGAGTCAGAGTCATCGCTGCTGAGCACAAGAGACGACACAATGGACAACAGTCACAGGAGGCCATTGCACCACGTCCCAGCCAGCTGGGAGGTCCCTGCGGTGGGCAAGGTTGGGTGGTGGCAGCTGGGGTGGGGACAGGTCTTCGGTTAGGGACTGGCTGGCACTGGGCGACGAAGACGCCCTGCTCCTGGGTTTGGCTGGGGTGACAGCAATGAAAAGGTAAAAACTGATTAAGGTGAACATCTCAGGTTTATGCGTTGTGCAGACTCGTCATAATGCAATCAAATACTATTATTGTAGAGAAAGATAAATCCTAACCTGGGTGTGGTGGTGCACGGTTGTAATCTCAGCGCTTGTCGGGCTGAGACAGGAGGATGGCCTCGACCTCAAGGCCAGCCTGGGCTACAGAGTGAGACTGTCTCCAGAAAACTAAAAGAAAATAGTAAATCCTAATATATAAACAGTACACACAGATATGTGTGCGTTGTTTCCAGAACTGGGAACAATAAAAACCTTTAGGAAGTCTCCAAATGCCAACTTTTCACAAAACAATTCACTGAGTCCAGCCCATGGGAGCAATCATGAACTGAAAGGAAGAAAAATGCTCTGATCCCTTTGATAAGGGCTGCCGTGATAGCTCTGGAAAACACCCCGTGTGCAGGAGACAGTCTGGGAGGAAGTGTGGGGGTCTGGCGGCCCCCTCTGGACAGCTACACCCCGCCCAGCCTTGCAGCCACAGCCCGGGTCAGAGAGCCACGGACCTGCTGCCTATCTGTCCCCGGCTGAGCCCCACCCCGTGTGCATCCTTTGAAGTCCTGGTTGTTGACCCCAGGCTCCCGGCCACTGGCTCCCAGGGCTTCACAACAAAGGGCAGAGCTTCCAAGGACAGCTGGGATGGGCACGCGGCGACTCAGGACAGACACGTGGCCTGGCATGGGAGGCCGGCTGCGAGCCAGGCGCTGAGCCTCGGTGGCCGGCAGGGACAGAGAACAGCGGGCCCCAGGGCCCTGGCATCAGCCCCGGGGAGGACCCCATAAATTCAGTCCCCCAGCAAGAGAGGAGCTGCAGGTTCAAGCCCTTCCCAAGAGAAGGGGGAGCCGCTGCTTGTCACAGGCCCTCACGCGCCAGCAGCACTCTGGTCAGGGAGTCTCGGCAGCAGCGGAGACTCGGGTTCCCCGCACAGGAGGAAGGTGGTGACAGCGAGTCCCCAGAGGCCCCCCGCTATCCCAGCCGCCTTTCAGGACACCCCAAGCTTCCTGGGAGGTAGAGTCTCACGGCCCAGCTGTTTTTCCAGCTCTTGGCTGTTGGGTGGTTTTTCTCTTCCCCCCACACTGGGGCTCAGACTCGGGCACTTGACCACTGAGCTGCATCTCTGGCCCTTTTTAGTTTTGATTTTGAGACAGGGTCTTGCTAAGTCCCTCTGTTGCCCAAGTGGGACTTGAACTTGCGATCCTCCTGCCTCGGCCTCCCTCAGCACCAGGATTACAGACCTGCATCACCACTCTGCTGCTGCTGGAGCCGGCTTTGGATTCCAAGTCCCGGGGCTCCTAGGAACCCTGGTTCAGCGGCCTGCCAGCTCCGGCACTCCTTCTCCTGCTGGTGGAAACAGTCACGGCCCCTTCACACCCTCCCAGAGGTGCTGTGGGTGGGGGAGCCCCTGGAGGGGTGCAGAGCCCCACCCTCTGCCCAGGCAGAGACTGGAGCCACAGTGCAGGGCAATCCCCAGCAGGACTCCCCGCCCGCCTGCCTCCGAATTCTTCCTGGAGCAGAGCCTGGCTGCGGGGCTCACACCGGGCCAACGACAGGACAGCCCGGCTCTATCCCTGGGTGCAAGCCTTTCTGTCCCTTGTCCTGCCTGCAGCCAAGGGACAGCAGACAGGCTGGGCGGAGACCCTGTCCCTGCCTCCTCCTGCCTCGGCCTCCGCCCCTGCGGTGAGTCAGCATCTGCACCGCAAAACGTCGTAGAAGCATGGTTTCTCGGAAGGTGCAAGATGCGGCAGGCTCCACTCTGCTCTTCCCCACCCTGGCGCCCCAGATGTTCCTGCAAGAGGAGGCCAAGGAGAGAGCCCGACCCGGGCTCCAGTGTGTCTCGGGGTCCCCATCATCCGCCAGGGACGGGGAGTACACGGCCTGGGGCTGGCGCCTGCACCTGCCCGGAGTGTCCCACCATGCTGCGCCCGCCACCCACACCCTCCCTGATGACAGCCCGGCTCCTTCCCACTCTGGCTGTGCCTCCGCAGCCTTGGCTGAGGCTCGCTGTGGATGAGTAACTGGAGGTGGAGGTGGGTCACGGCGGGTGTGGCGCCGCTTCCTGAGAAAGGGACAGTCTTGGAGCCAGGCCTGCTGGCACCAGCCTGTGACCCCAGCATTCTAGGAGACCGAGGCAGGAGCGACGCAAGTTGGAGCCCACCCCGGGCAATGTAGTGACTTCATGGGACCCTGTCTGGAAGTGAAAGACAGGAAAGGGCTGTGGGTGTGGCTCAATGAGAAGGCCCCTGGTTCAGCTTGCAGTGCCACAGAGCAGAACAAGAGAGCAAAACAAGCAAAACCCTGGCGATCTGCTGCTCCGAAGCTGCTCTGCTCCTCACAGACACTTGCCGCCCCGCGCCTGGTGTTTTAGAATCATGGTGTCCGAGGTTGAGCCCTTTTTCGGGTGCCTGTGGGCCATTGGTGTACAGTATTCTGAGACAGAGTCTCACTGTGGAGTCCAGGCTGGCCTTGATCCTCCTGCCTCAGCTTCCTGAGCACTGGGACTACAGGGTTGTGCCACCAGGCCCGGCGGCTTTTGGCACTCTGAAACAGCTGTTCTGGTCTCCTGCTCATGTAGAATGGCTTTCAGGTTTATTCTTCTTCTTGTAAACTGTCTTTCCATTTGTGGCTAGAGGTGTGACACTCTAGAAGACGTCCTTCCTTCAAGATGCGATGGGGCACTGACTCATGCACACAGGACACCGGCATGCAATTTCCTGGAAGGCTTCTCTTGTTCCTTCACTGTTGTCGGCTGGAGACCCCCAGTTCCTGGAAGATGGAACATTCCTGGGAATCTCTGGCTGTGAAGGTGGAAATCAGCTTCCGTGGTTGGCCCTACTTCAGCATAGATGGTGACTGAGTTCACGTCGTGCTTGCGTCTCTTCCGGCTTGTTGACAGCTGCATCGGTATTAGGTGAAGAAACATACCACAGTCGGCCAGTCGTCGTCGTCTGTGCAGGCTGTGCGGACCCACTGGCCTGCAGTCCGGCGCCCTTCATTCTTCCTTGCTACTTCTTCGTGTCCTCGGCGTCCA
This sequence comes from Hystrix cristata, assembly GCA_004026905.1. Taxonomy (NCBI): domain Eukaryota; kingdom Metazoa; phylum Chordata; class Mammalia; order Rodentia; family Hystricidae; genus Hystrix; species Hystrix cristata. The sequence continues at coordinate 11,035 of PVJO010019051.1, read as the reverse complement.
GCTCACAGCCGCAGGGAGAGTCAGCAGCACCCCAAGATCCAGGCTAGGCCTCAGCTGTCCAAGGAGCTGGCTCCTGCTGCAGCGCTTGGCCGAGGGTGGGCGCAGGAACCGGCTCCGATCCTGGGGAGGGCTGTGTTTGTTGGTGACTTTGGGAGCATTTTCCACTTTCTTAAGAAAACACTTAGAGGCTGGAGATTTAGCTCAGTGGTTAGAGTGCTTGCCTGGCAAGCACAAGGACCTGAGTTCGATCCCCAGCACCAAAAAAAAAAAAAAAGAAAGAAAACACTTAGAAAGATGAGCTAGCTCTCTTGTCATCCTGAAGACGCTGCTTTGCCCGGACGCCCAAATGTGGTGTGGGATCACCCAAGACGCCTTACTGCCAGCCTGAAGATGCGCCTGGAGTGGCAGAGAGGTGCAGAAGGCCTGGTCCACCCTCCTTGGGGCTCCTCCCGCCTCGTTGGGCGTGGTCCCACCCGGAAACTGGCACAGGTATGGTGTCCTTGGCAGCTGGAAGCCTCCTGATGTAGAAGCTGGGTGTGTGTTCTTCTCATTATTTTGCTGAGCTGTGTCTCGTTTGTATTACAGTAGGTAGCATTTCATACTCACCCTCTCACAGCACGCGGTTCGGTGTTTTCTCAGTGTGTTGGAGAGGCCGTGTGACCAGCAACTCTGTCCAATTAGAGAATGTTTCCCTTGCCCTGCTCCCTCAGCTTAGCCTACTTCGTGAGTCCCTGATTTATGCCTTTTGAATATCACGGATCCATGAGTCTCCCAGCTGCAGGACTGGCCTCCAGCTGCCTTTGCAGGTTCCCTCGAGTCCCAGCACGCCTCAGCGCACCGTTCTAAGACCAAATAATTACCCTTGTACAGAGAGACTCTGTCTGTTTATCTGTTCACTGGTTGGCGGGCATTTTGGCTGTTTCTGCTTGTTGGCTTGTATGAATAACATTGCTGTGAACGGTTGTGTGCAAGGTTTTTGTTTTGTGGTACTGGGTTTGAATCCATGGCCTCACACATACCACCTAAGTATTCTCTCTCTCAGCTACATGCCCAATCTCTTTTCTAATTTTTTTTTTTTTGAGACAGAGTCTTTAAATTGCCCAGGCTGGCCCCAAACTGGCAATACTCCTGCCTCAGCCTCCCTCGAAGCTGGGATTACAGATGTGCACCAGTGTACCTGGCTTGTGTACAGCTTTTCCTATGGACATATGTTATTGATACTTTTGGGTATATACCTAGGAGCAGAATTGTCAGGTTACAAGGTACCTCTTGTTACTGCTATTTGTTTTCTGTGATACTGGGGCTTTGAACCCAGGGTCTTCACACTGAGCTATGTCCGCAACCCATTCTATTTTTTTATTTTTGAGACATTCTCGCTAATTTGCCTAGGCTGGGCTTGAACTTTCCATCCTCCTGCCTCAGCCCCCCAGAGTGCTGTAATTACAGGCCTGTACTACTACACGTGATAGTTGTATTTTTTTTTGTTTTTTTTTTTTTAGGTATTGTAGTAGATGTGAAATTCTATCTCATCGTGGTTTTGATTTGCATTTCCCAAATCACTAATAATGTTAAGCATCTTTTCATGGGCCTACTGATCATTTGTATGTCTTCTTTGAAAAAACACCTATTCAAATCCTTTGCCCTTTTTTAAATTGGCTAATGTCTTTTTGTCTTTTTGTTGTTTGCAAGTCTGCTTTATGTCCTCTGGATACTATACACCCCTGTAAGACATACAGTTTGCAAATACTTTGTCCCATTCCATGGTGCATCTTTCCACTTCTTTGAGGGTCTCCTTTGAAGCACAGAAGTTTTTGATTTTGATAAAATCCAGCTTATTTATTTTTTCTTTTGTTGCTCGTGCTTTCTGTATTGTAGCTAAGGAAACTTCGATGTCTAATCCAAGGTCCTGTTTCCTCTGAGTTTTAGCGTTTGGGCTCTTATGTTCAGATCCGTGATTCTGCATGACTTCATTTTTGTATGTGGTGTGAGGTAGGATCATTCTTTTGCACATGGACATCCAGTCTTCCCAGGACCTTTGGTTGAAAAGGCCTCTTTTCCAGGGGAACGTGTGGGTGCTTTGCTGAACGTGAATCAAGCCTAGCTGTAGGGGCTTCTTTCTGGATTCTCTATTCTGTTGTATTGACTTTCAAGTCTGTGCTTGTGTCAGCACCACACAGTCATGACTACTGTACCTTTGAAGTAAGTTTTTAAATTGCGAAGTGTGAGTCCTCTAACTTTGCTTATCATTTTCAAGATTGTTTTTGGCTATTCTGGGACTCTCGTTTCCATATGAATTTTAAAATCAGCTTGTCAATTTCTGCAACAAAACAAAAAGCCAGAGGCAGCTCTCATTTTGACAGAAATATGTTGAATCTGTGAATAAACATGGGCAGCATTGCTCTTGACAAATAAGTCTTCCGGTGCATGAACACAGATGTCTTTCCGTTTATTGGAGGCTTTTTTTGGACTACGTTCAAAGAGGCTTTGCAGCTTTTGGGGTGCAAGTCATTCACCTGTTTCATTACATTTCTTCCTAAATATGTTCATCTTTTCACTGTAAATGGAGCTATGGTCTTAATTTCATTTCTAGATCTTCATTGCTAATGTGCAGAAATAGTTTATTTTTGTGTATTGATCTTGTATCTACAACCTTTCTGAACTTTCATTTATTACCTCTTTCCTTCTTTCCTTCTTTTCTTTTGTGAATTATTTGAGATTTTCCATATACAAGATCATGTCTTCTGCAAAGAGAGAGAGGGTTTTATTTCTTTCCAACATGAATGTGTTTTATTACTTTTTCTCACTCAGTTTTCCTGGCTGAAGCCTGTGGCACAGTGTGGCATAGAAGTGGTATGAGCCACCTCTGGCCTTGTTCATGAACTTGAGGGGAAGGCTTTGTGGCCACCAAGTGTGTGTGTTTTAACATGCTCCAGACAGGGTTGAAGATGTTCATTTCTATTCCTAATGCATTGAGTGTTTTTTCTTAATTGTGCAAGAATGTTTGATTTTGTCAAATGCCTTTTCTGCATCTATTGAGATGACAGAGGTTTTGTGTTTTAGTCTATTGATGTGATATGTTAATTGATTTTTAGGGGTTGAACTAACCTTGCACTCCTGGGATAAATCCCTCTTGGTCATAGTGTCTAACCCTTTTCCTGTGTTACTAGATCCTGTTCACTAGTGTCCTGTGGAAAATGTTGCATTAATATTCACTAGTGATGTTGGTCTGTGGTTTTCTTTTCCTCCTTTACCCTTTGGTTAACATCTTCCTAACCCTCAACCCTATCTTCTAGCCTCTGGTGATCACCATTATATCTTCTACCTTAAAATGTTCAGTTAGTTTAGATTGCACATATAATTGAGATCATGCATATAAGTGAGATTGAGTCTCATATTTGTCTCTTTTTTTTCAGTACCAGGGATGGAATCCAGCCCTTTTTATTCTTTATTTTGACACAAGGTCTCTCTGAGTCACTGAGTTGCTCAGGCTGGCTTGAAATTGTGATCCTACTGCCTCAGCCTCCCATAGGACTGGGATTATAGGCATGCATCTCCATGACTGGCTAATATTTGCCTTTTCTGTGCCTGACTTATTTCCCGTGATGTAATGTCCTCTAGATTTATCCATATTATCACAAGTGACAAGATTTTCTTCTTTTCAAAGGCTGAGTAATACTCTACCTACATGCTTAGGGGAGTGCTTGGAATCGAACTCAGGGCCTTGTACTTGATAGGCAAGCACTCTACCACCGAGCTAGATCCTCAGCCCTGAGTTAGGGTTTTCTGTGCAGAAGATCATGTTGTCTGCAAACAGGGAAATTGAGCTCTTTTCCCAACTTGGATGCCTAATCCCTCCTTCTCAGTTTCTCTTGCCTAAGACTTCCAGTACTATGTGGACTAGAAGGTATGAGAGTAGGCAATCCTGTCTTGTTCCAGGTCTGAGAAAGAAAGATGGTGCGGTCTCTCTCTCGCGCGCCCTCTTTCTCTTGCTCTCTCTCTCTCTCTCTCTCTCTTCTCTCTTCTCTCCCTCTCCCTCTCCCTCTCCCTCTCCCTCTCCCTCTCCCTCCCCCACCTTATTTCTTTTCATGGTGTTGAGTATTATACTGAGGTATATTCCTGGCCATTTTTTATTTTGAGACAGGATCTCACTAAGTCACTAAGTCATCAAGACTGGGCTCAAACTTTTTTCTTTTTGATGAATTTTGCAGTTTATTTATCGAAACCTTATACATACATTGTTTGACTGTATAATTCTAAAATCATATTTTCCAAAATTTATCCCAAAGGACAGAATGATTACAGCAAAGGAATCCAGAAGTGGATGTGTTAAATGCAGAGAATTGCATGCCCATTTGGTAACCCTTAGCTCATCCACTTCTCCACCTTCTTCATCGTGATCTCACTGTCATCTTCCGCGGCTCCCTGGGACAGTGCAAGGCCCATTTAGGCATTATGCACTCGTGTAAAAAGTGACCAAGTCAAGGTCTGCAGCAAGGACAGCTTCGGCATCAGCACCCGGATCCCCACTCTTGGGAATTTAAGGAAGAGCAAAACAATTGAAGAAAGAATCACTAGAAACGGTTTTAGTCTCAGTACAAACTGTCCCGCATCCCTTATGTTTCTGCGTCTTTTTAATGATTTTCAAAGTGACATTTTTCCTTTTTCCCCAATCTGTCTGGCACCCTGTACAGCCCATAATTTCTGGTCTATCAAATGAAAAGGGATACAAAGGATCTGGCTCAGTCTCATCCCATGTGTCTCTGTCGACGCTTCCTTTGTGAAATATCCGTGGGGTTCCCAGTGAAATTCTAGGATAAAACTCACAGGCTGGCCAGCGTCTGAGGTCTTCATTTTATTAATGTCCTTCAGATGGACTGGAACAGACTCATCATGTCCCTGAGCCCTGTCCCTAAGCAAGTCGGCAGTCTTAAAACAGTCCACTGAAATTCTGGAATTCCATTAGGATCTTCTTTTTCTTTTTTTCTTTCTTTTTTTTTCAGACCTTCTTTTTCTTCATCCTTTTTCTCGTCTTCAGTCTTGGCCTCGTCCAGATCCTCTGAAATTTCATCTTCCTCGTCTGGTTTCCATTCACCATTCTTCTACCTCTGTAGATTTGTAAATTGTCATTAATGATCTCAGATCACCTAGAGTCACATAGAGGCTGACAGAGAACAGCACACTCCCTTTCAAGATCGTGAGCTTCCACAGAGAATTTGGCCTCTGTCTGTGCACGTGTAACCTTGAAGGTTTTTGAGAGCACTCACTCTTTTTGTGGGGTGGTGCTGGGGATCAAATTCAGGGCCTTGTGGTTGCTAGGCAACCGCTTTACCACTGAGCTAAATCCTCAACCCCTGAGAGCATTCACTCTTAACTATCTTCGACAGATTGTCAATGTCTGCTGTGTTTTAAAAACTCCAAATATAGCTGGCCTGGTGGCACACACCTGTTATCGCAGCAAGTGGGAGACTGAGGCAGGAGGATCTCCTCGAGTTTGAGGCCAGCGAGACCTTGTCTCAAAAACAAAGCAAAAAAACAAACAAACAAACAAAAAAAAAGAACTCCAAATATCAGCAGCTACCGACTGAGGGCAGCTGCCAACGTGGAGCTTCCAGGAAAGTCAGTAAGGGATGTCTCCTCTTTCGTCTCTGAGTTCAGTCACTTCTGGGTCTTCTCCTCCCTGCTTCCTGGTTATCTAGCCAAAGGTTTACCGATTTTGTTTGCTTTTTAAAGAAACATCTTTTGATTGTGTTAGTTTTTCTATTGTTTTTCTATACTCTTTCATTTATTTCTACTATAACCTTTATTACGTCTTTCCTTCTGTTTCAAAAACTCAGATTCCATTTCTTTTTATAGTTACTTGTAATGTAAAGTTAGGCTATAAATTTGCCATCTTTCTCTCCTTTTATAGACATTTACTGCTATAAATCTCCTTTTGTGCACTGATTTGCTGTATGTTACATATTTCAGTGTCTTGTGCTTTAATTGTCATTTATTTCAGAATATTTTATAATTTCTTTTATGTTTTCTGCTTTGACCATTGGATTTTTAGGAGCATATTTTAAAATTTCTTATATTTTTTAATTCCCTAATTATCCTTCTGTTAATGAGTTTCTATTTTATTCCATTGTGGTCAGAGAACATCCTCTAGGTGTTTTCAATCTTTTAAAATGCGTCAAGATTTGTTTTAAGGCTGGGGATGTATTCAGTGGTACAGCCCTTGCCTAGCAGGCATGAGGCCCTGAGTTCCATCCCCAACATTGGAAAGAAAAAGAAGAGCAGGGGAAGAAAGGAAAAGAGAGAGAGAGAGAGGAAGGAGAAGAAAGAAAGAGAAGAAGGAAGAAAGGGAAAGAAAGGAAAGAAGGAAGGAAAGTTTTAAGGCTTAATATGTTCCGTTTTACTTTTTTTTTTTGGTGCCGGGGATCGAACTCAGGACCTTGTGCTTGCAAGGCAACCACTGTAACCACTGAGCTAAATCCTCAGCCCCCGTTTTACTTTTTTGGTTGGTTTGTTTTTGTTTTTTGAGACAGGGTCTCACTATGTAGTTCAGGCTGGCCTCAAACTCTTGGTGATCCTCCTGCCTCAGCCTCCAGAGTGCTGGGATGACAGGTGTGCCGCCACACCCAGTTGTTGCACTTTGTAGTGTTCTATGTGCACTGGAAAAGACATGTCACCTGTTGCTGCTACGTTTCTACAAATGTCAGGCCTAGTTGGTTTATAGTATTGTTTAAAATCTTCCACTTCTTGTGTAGTCGTATCTATTATTGAAAATGTGGTACTGAAGTCTCTAACCTTATTGTTGACTTGTGTGTTTCCTTCTTCAATTCTGACACTTTTCATTTCATCTGTTTTGGGGCTCTGTTGCTGGGTGGATATATGTTCATAATGTCATGTGTTCTTGACACATTGACCCCTTTATCATCAAATGTCCTTCGTCTAGTGACAATTTTTCTCTTAAGAGTCTTGTTTCTGATACGGGCTGGCACTCAAGGGCTGTTTTGATTACCATTTTGCATGTTACATTTCTTCCAGACTTTTATTTACAACCTATTTTTTTTTCTTCTGCTCTCAAAAGATAGAATAGAGTTGGATCATGTTTTTTTAACCTGTAATGTCAAGCTTTTCTTTCCAATCAGAGCGTTTCACCTATTTACGTTTAATGTCATTGTTATGAAGGTAAGATTTCCACCTGCTGCTTGGTGCTGGTCTTCCCGGTCTCCTGTCCCTTCTGTTCCTCCTTCCGCCCCCTTAGTTCCTTCTTGTGGGTAAAACAGATCATTTCTAGTGCACCGTCTTAATTACCCTGTTGCTTCTCTTACTGTTTTCTTATTATTTGCTGTGGGCTCACAGTGAACATCTTAACTTGTAAGGATGTCATGCGGACTGATACCAACTTGATTTCAGTAGTCTGCAAAAACAAAATTGCCTGTTCCTGTGTTCCTTTCCAGGGCCATAAACCATGGAGCTTCGACACCACAGATTTTATTCTCTTACCCTCATGGAGGCTGGAAGTCTGGAACCAAGGAGTCGGCAGGAAACGCTCCAGCCAAAGGCTGTGGAGAAGGTGCGTCCCATCATTTTTCTAGCTTGAGCAGCTTCCAGTGGGACTTGGGGTTCCTGGGCTCCTAGTAGCTCCACTGCGGTCTCCACCTCCATCTGCACACACCTTCTCCCTTGGCCTCCTCTGTGTCTCCACATCTCTCTCTCTCCTGCAAGGACAGCAACCATCGTACCTGGGCCCACCCAACTTCAGTGTGACCTCACTATGACTTGACTGTCCACAAAGACCCGATTTCCAATCCAGGGCAAGTTCACTTCCACATGTCTTTGGGGAACACAGTTCACCCCAGTACAGTTCCCTTTCTCCCTCCCTCCTGTTCATCTTGTCATAAGGGTTACATTTTAGGCACTGTTTACCCATCAACACAGACTCCCCATTATTGCTTTATGTGGTTCTTTTGAGTCAAATGGAGAAAACAAGAATTACAAACAAAAAAATACATTTTTGCTGGTTCTTTTGATTTCTCCATGTGGATTTGGGTGCCCTTTTATTTTAATCCAAAGGACTTCCTTGGTATTTCTTGTATGAACAAGTTTGCTACTGGTGAATTCTCTTACTTTTTTTTTAAACCTGTCCAGGAATATCTTAATTTTACCTTCATTATAAAAGGACAGTTTTGTCAGATAAAGAATTCTTGGTTGAGAGTCTTTCAGCACTTTCAATGTGTCATCCTTCTGCCTCCGCCCTCCACAGACCACTTCTACTTGAGGTTTGATCAAACCCCATAGTGACTGTTCATGTTTTTGAAAATTGTTACAGTAACAGACACATTGTCACTAACTCTCCTTAAAATAATCCCCCTCGCTTTGAACACACTTATCCCACTTCCTGGAGCCGCTCTGGAATTCCTCTTTCCTGAGTTTCGTTAGTTGTGTTGTCCTGGCTGCCTCAATGTCCTGAATTGACTCAAAACATTGTCCTTTCATGGTCATTTTGACTTTGAAAAAGAACCAGAAATCTCATGATGCCAGATCCAGTGGATAAGATGGATGAGGACACACCATCATGTTTTTATTTGACAGAAATTGCCGTAAATGTTTTGAATCATTTTAGGACATCGAGGCAGCCGTGAAAAGACACTCATGAAAGAGGCCTTCCAGAACTGCTGCAGAAAGCGACAAGAATGGGGGGATAAGTAAGCGTGTTCAAAGTGAGGGGAAGATTTTGAGAGGGATTAGTGGCAATGTGTCTTTACTATAATACATTTTAATTTTTATTTAAATGTTCATTGTCTTCATAGCTTGTATGACTCACTCCTCTCTTGCTGCTTCACAATTCTCTGACTTCGATTTCAGTGGGTGTAGGTGGGGACCTCTGAGTTTATCCTGCGTGGACTTTACTGAGTGTTATAGATGTGAAGATTAAAGTTTCTCCTCACATTTTTGGAGTTCTTGGGCATTATTCCTCCACTCGTTCTCTCTTCTCCTTCTGGGACTTCACTGTGAGTATTCATGTGCTCGGTGGCACCAATGGGCCTCAGAGACTTGGTTCATTTTTTCTCCATTCTCCAGTCTCTCTGTTTCTCCACTGTATCATCTCAGCTTTCAAGCACGCTGACTCCTCTTTCCACCTGATCAGATCTGCTCGTGAGCCCTCCAGTGACGTTCTCATGTCAGTTAATGTTCTTTGCAGCTCTAGGATTTCTACTTGACTCTTTGTAATGATTTCTTCGTACTTTCCAGTAATCTTTGTGGTAAGACATTGTTCCATACTGTGCTTGAGTTCTTTAGACAAGGATTTCTTTAGTCCTTAGAATACACCGAAGTATCTGATCGCAAGTCCCTGTCTGATGAGTCCAGTGCCCTGGCTTCCTTGGCTACACTTACTGTGGACTGTGTGGCCTTCCTGTTTCTCTGTGTATTTTATTACTTTTGGTTGAAAATTGGCATTTCAAATAATATTATGTGGCAACTCTGGTAATCAGACCCTTCCTCCTCACCAGGGTTGTTGTTGCCATCTGTTTTGTTATTGTTGTTTTGTTTAGTGACTTTTTTCTGAATGAATTATCTACAATCTGTGTTCTTTGTGTGGCCACTCAGTCTCTGCTTAGTGAGTTTAGTGGTTGGATAATGTGTAGATCTTACATTTCTGGGACTAATAAGTCTCCCAGGTTTACCAAGAGGCTCCTATCTTGTTCTTCTTTTATCTTTTTTATTTTCTCTTTTCTATTTGCTTCTGTTTATTTTTCTTTCCTTCTACCTGTTTTGGACTGTTCAATTTTCTCTCATTTTAAATTTTTTATAAATATGCTTTAAATTGGCACACAGTCTTCTACATATTTCTGGGGTGTAGCATGACATTTTAATACATGTATACAATATAGTGATCAGATTGGAGAAACTGGCATATCTTCACCTTAGACCCTTATTGTTTCTTTGGGAATTTATAAAATCCTGTCTTAGTAGCTGAAACATACCATTTAGTGTTGCCCACCGCACTTACCCGACTGTGCTGCGAACATGGGAACTTACTCCCCCATTGTCCTGCATCATGTTCCCGTCGCTGACCTCCCTGGGCTCTAGCAACTACTGTGTTCTTCTCTACTTCTTTATGGTCAGCTTTAACTTCCAAATATGTATTTTCTTTCTTTTGGTAATTTCTTAAAGCAGAAACTTGTTTCAATTTTTTTGCCCATGTGGTAAGATTTGCCCTTTTTAGTGTGCAGTTCTATGGATGTTGACAAATGCATGAAGCATGAGACCACAACCACGATTATAATACAGGACACGGGCTGGGGTGGGATCAGAGGTAGAACATATGCTTAGCATGTGGTTGGCATGTGCATGGCCCTGCACCACATATAGATAGAGAAGCACAACCCTCCTCATCCTGCCTCTTTCGAGGCAACGCTTCTTCCTTCCCCTGACTCATAGCACCCAATGGCCTGTTCTCTGTCCCTTCTGCTTTGCCTTTTCAAAAAGTTACATAAAGTCAGGCGTGGTGATGCATGCCTGTAATCCCAGCACTTGGAAGGCTGAAGTAGGAGGATCACTATGAGTTCGAAGCCATCCTGGGCTACATAGTGAGTTCAAGCCTAGTTTAAACTACATAATGAGACCTTGTCTCAAAAAAAAAAGTCATATAAATCAAATCATACAGTTTAGCTTTTTAATATTAACCACTTTCAATTATCATAATGCCTTTGAAATTCATTCATGTTGTTGACTATATTAACTTGCTTTTTTTTTGTTGCTGAGTAACAGTCCATTGTGCCTCTGACTACAGTTCAGCTGTTTCCCATTAGAAAGATATTTCATTGCTTCCAGGTTTTGGCAAGCTGCCGTGAAGATCCACATGTAGATTTCTATGTGAACATAATAGGTCTTCACTCCTGTTAAGTAATACCAAGGAGTAGGATGCTTGGTGGCATGATGAGTGTAGGCTTCATTTTGTAAGTGTCATGGTTTGTGCCTAAATGTCCCCTCAAAGCGCCATGCAGTCATAGATGGGGCTTTTTCAGAGGTGGGTGAAGCTAGA
>PVJO010019050.1:0-35186 GCA_004026905.1 Hystrix cristata | reverse complement strand
GAGGGGAAAGGGAAAATATGGAAAATGATAAATGAACCTGCTGTAAATAGGGAGGGAGGGTGCAGAGGGGAGGAGGGGAGAGGGGGGAGAACCAAGATACATCATGTATAGGTACAGAATTAATGTAATGAATGTGACCATTGTATGTAGAATGTACCAATACATGTTCTTGGTTTAAAATAAAAAATTAAAAAAAAAAATAAAATATCAAATGCAGAGAAAAAAAAAAAAAAAAGATGCTTTCTAGGGATGAGGACTTTCTGTTGTCCCTGGCTCTGCAGGAATATTGAAGTATGTGGATGAGCAACCTTCAAAATGTCTTTGCCTTGCTTGCTGCCTATCTTAGTCTCTTTTCTGCTGCAATGAAAGAATACCACAGTCTGTGTAATTTATAAAGCAAAGACATTTATTTCTCACAGTTCTGGAGGCTCCAGGTATCAGCTTCTGGTGAAGGTCTTCTTGCTGCCTCATCTACGGCAGAGGACATCACATGGGTGTGTGTGTGTGTGTGTGTGTGTGTGTGTGTGTGTGTGTGTGTGTAAGGGGGGGGTGCTCATCCTATCAGGAACCCAGTCCTGAGATAACTAATCCACTCTCAAGATAACAGCATTAATCCCTTTATGAGGTGCCTAACTACCTCAGAAAGGTCTTACCTCACAATAGCCATTACATTGCAACATGAACATTGGAGAGGACATTTAGACCACAGTGCTGCCTAAGAAGCAACATCTCCTGTCTACTAGGCATGTGCTTTGAGCTGTTTTTCCAGTGAAGTTGGAAGTCTCGTTGGAACAGCCACGCACTCTTACAGATGGCAGCTGTAGAATATCTGTAGACAAGAATAACAACAGTGATACCAGCAGTCCCAGGCAGAGGTGAGCCATACCCTATTCTCATCATATTCTGACAGTTGAGGTAGTAGATGCTTTTCCTCCTCATTTAAAGTCTTTTCCCACTAGAGGATTAATTCTCTTTCCAGTTCATTTGAATTCCTTTTAATCAGCTCTATCACACTTGTGCCTCTGTGTCTTCTTGACAGGATGTCAGGCCCCTTAAAAGTATATTAAATATTCACTTATCCTGGTGCTTCCTCAGGAGACCTCTGCTAGCAGAATTTCAAAAGCAGAGTTTTAAATGGCTTATCATTCCAAATATGAACCTTGTTCAAAGAACTATCAAAGAAACTCCTATTTAAAAGACAAAACCAAAACAAACCCATAAAACTACCAGTCATCATGAAGAGAAACACATGACAGAGTGTCTTAACTAAACAGTAATTTCATTCATTTATTCAATAAATATTTATCGAGTATCTTCTGTGTTCCATACTCAGGGAATACAGCAGCTAACCCAACAGACAAAGATCCCAGGTTTTCTGGAGATTACCTCCTGTGGGAGGAGACAGACTCTAACAAATAAGTAAAATGTATATTATATCACATGGTGATAAGTGCTGTGGAGGAAAAATAAGGAAGGAAATTGGTGATGGAGTGAGGGGTGCCATTTTAAGAAGGGTGCTTAGAAAGTTTCCGCTGAGAGAAGGTGACATCTGAATAAAGACTGGTGACTATACAGGAGTGAATTCTGTTTAGGTTGGCATGGTTCTTTATTCTCACTTCTTGAGTGCTGGGGTAGTAGCCTGTTTGTCAAAGGTAGTTTGTGAAATTTCTTATGAAATACTATGTGCAATTAGCAAGTCAGTGGGGCGCTAGACTTTGTTAACCTGAAGAGAGACTTTTTTCAGTACTGGAGATTGAGTGCAGGGCCTTGTGCATGCTAGGCAAGCGCTGTAGTGCTGAGCTACATCCTCAGCCCTGAGACAATTGTTCTAAAAAGTTTCTAGGGCTGGGGATTTAGCTCAGTGCTTAGAGTGTTTGCCTTGCAAGCATGAGGCCCTGAGTTCGATTCCTGGTACACAAAAAAAAAAGTTTCTACAATTTTTGAGTGCTTCCTATATGCCTGACAATGTGCTAAACATTTTATATCAGTTAATCAATTAATATATTACTGATGTCTATGTCAACACATTGCTAGTACATTATTATGTACTTCTACAACAGTCTTATCCATTCATCCATCTATCTATCCATCTATCCATCCATTCATCTATCCAACAAATCTCCTTTACCAAGCCTTGCCTCAGGTGCTGGAGTTGCAGCAATGAGCAAAACAATGTCTCTGTTTTCATGTAGCTTAACTAGTAGGGAAGATAGACAACAAATACGTGAACATATGACCATATAGAATGTCAGGTGATAAACAGTTCTATGGCGAACAATAGGTCAGGTGATGAGAATAGAGAATGTAAAGGAGGGAAGTGTAGTAAGGAGGGACTGTTCAACATACTGCCTCAGTTTTTATGGCGGATTCCAAGTGCCACTCTAAGTTGTATAACACAATGGTTGTGTACCCAAGCTCTGGGATTGTAGAGACCTGGATTTGTCTCTACACTCTCCCATTGATGAGCAGTGTGAACCCAAACAAATTATATCGGCTCTCAGTTTCCTAATCTGTAAAATAAGGTTAACAGCAGTTCATAGGATTGGTGGGAGGATTAAATCAAATCAAATTTGATGATCCACATAAAGCATCAGGCACAATTTCTGGCACAAAGCTAATGCTGTGAATTTATTTATTTATTTTTAATATTTTATTTTATTATTTTTTAAATTTTATTTTAATGGTACATTTTAGATGTACATAGTGATAACATTCATCATAGGGGATTTGTACCTGTACATGATATATCTTGTTGCTTCTTTTTTTCCCATTCCCCTCCCCTCACCCCCTCCTCCCTCCCTATTTACAAAAGATTTGTTTCCATTTTTTCCTTCCATTTCTTATTTCTCTTGTCCCTCTCTTCCTTTCCCCCTCCCTTGCTCCCTTTCCCATTTGGACATTTTCTTCCCTTTCCCAATATAATACATTTTAGTCTTTATTTACACTTCAGTCTCTCACACCAGAGAAACTATGTGCTATTTAAACACGTGTGTCCGATTTATTTCACTTAGGAGTATGGTCTCAAGATGCATCCATTTACCTAGGAATATCTCAAGCTTATCATTCTTTATGGCAGAGTAGTACTCCATTGTATAAAAAAACCACATTTTCTTAATCAATGCTGTGAATTTATTATTTGTCTTGTTCACTACCCCCCACTGAGATATTTAATTTCTTGAAAAATGTGGAGAAAATAATCTATTTTTTAAAAAAACAAACAAACAAAAGAAACCCATCTTGGTAACAGAGGAATCACTTGTGCTGGTCACAGAAAATTGCCCAGGTAACTTATTAAACCCCTGGGACGCAGAGGATAATAGCTTTTTGTTTTCTCATGAGTGGAATTAATGTGACAAAGACAGGTCCTGTTTCATGATGAAACAGCAATACCTAAAACAGATCTAAGGTGTCTAGAGTTGGACAAAACAGATCTTCAACTCTCCAGGCAGGGTTCGGGGTGCCAGAGCCAGCAATCCCCTGGGGTAGAGTCTAGCATATCTGGCTGCCTTCCCTTGCCACTTTGGAGATTTCTGCTGTGGAGAAGAGCCCTCGGCTGCCTAGTGTTCCCCTGTGGTGGGTGGATGGGCTCTTAGGCATCAAGCAAGCTTGGAGAGGGAGCTGTATACCTGAGAGACCACAATGGGAGACAGATCAAAGCCCACTTTCTCAAGCACGGCACAAGTACTCAGAATCCCAGTGTAGAGGCATGAGTTGGAGCACTCAGGAGGTAGGGAGCTTGAGGCCTAAATAGGACCTATTTTCCCTACCCTGCTGAGCCCAGCTCATCAGGCTGGGTCTAGTCAGGAGGCCCAAACCACAGTGATTTCAACAGAGAGAATTTGAATTGAATGTAAAGAATTGTGCAGTAGGCATCCGGGTGTTACTGTGTAAGTAACAGAACTCCAAAACATACAGAGGTAGCAGCTACCCGAAAGTTACCACGCCTAGGCAACTTTGCCTTTGAGAATGGGAATGATTCCACTTTAGAAATGTGGACTATTGTTAATAATACTGTATTGTTTACTTGCAGTTAGCTAAGAGAATATATCTTAAGAGTTCTCACATACACACACACACACACACACACACACACACACACAATGTTAACTGTGTGGTGATAGATATATTCACTTAATCGTGATGATCATTTCACAGTGTAGACATTTATCAAAGTGATATAGGAGGACTATAACTCCCAACCTGCTAGATGTCAGATTACTGAGTTTGTGTTCCCCAAAATTGAAGAATGAATTCCAAGGAACAATGGAGATTAGGAGTAGGAAAGGTTTATTCAGCAATAGCTCCTGAGAGACGAGGGGTCCCGAGTAGCTTGCCACCGAGGAGGCCCTCGTAAGGGGTAATTTATAGTGTAAAATCACAATGTAGGCACAATGTGGATCAAACTGCCATCAACCTGTAGGATTACAAGTATAGCCGTTTAGCTAATGTTGATCCAATAGGGAAGTGAGTCGCATAGCCAAGGTACCTAGAAAAGACAAAGACATTTTGGGGAAGGGAGGGGTCCAGATGTTCTGGCCACCCACCTGGGTGACTGATGCCTAGCTGGACTTCCTGGACCAGGTGGTGCTAATTACAGAATAATTGTGAGTTACTGTTTATGCCTTAGGGAGGCATGTAGGCCTGGCCTTGCATCTCTGTCTGGTTTGTTTGTTGGTTCCTTTATTGGTTTGTTTGTTTTGGTGCCGGGGATGGAACTCAGGGCCTTGCACTTACTAGGCAAGTGCTCTACCTCTTGAGCTAAATCCCCAACCCCTGCATCTCTGTCTTGAGGCCTCTGTCTTCTTCAGATGCGCCTCCAGCCACAATTCTGATGTCTTTATTTTTTACTGACTTCCTTGAGAGCCCAGTTCCTCTTTGACTATATATTAGTTTCTATCTAATTTAGCTGTCTAAAATAAAAGCATCACACTGTATGATGCCTTCAGTATATACAAGTTTTGCCAATTAATCAAAATAAAGCTGTGGGGGAAGGCAGCAATCTCTTCTCTACTCCTCCCCCGACAAGAAAGAAACTTGGAGGAGGGTCCCACAAAACTGAACCTCAGTCTTTTGACAAGGAGTGCTGCCCAGCTGGTGACTTAGGGGCTGCCACAAGGCTGGTTTTGCAAGTGCTGGGTAAACTGTAAACTAGATTCAACTGCTGCTGCAGGGGACGAAGATTGGTAGGTTACTGTACCAGGAACAGGAAGCAGGCAGAAAGAAGGAGGGTGTCCCTTAGTCCTCCTCTGATCTCACAGTCTTCCCTATTGCCAAGGCCTTAGCAAGGAGCAGCTGGCAAAGCCGAAATGGGGTCTGCAGAGTCTGACCTCAGTACGGCTGAGTTCACTGGAAAAGGGTGGAATTGCAGTTGATATAGGACAGCTCAATAAGTAGCATTTATGCTCAGGTACAAGAGTGCAGGCAAAGACAGGGGTGATTCCCAAACTGTGGGTCAGCTTCCTGACTCTGGTGTAGAAGAGGAAATGCAAGACCTGAGTCTATTTTAAGTAAGTGACCTGGAGCAATTTACTTGCTACTCTGAACTCAGAGTTTGCTCATGGAGAGTATAATGTGGAGATGATAATACTTGTGGGTACTCAATGTCCAGTAGTAGACCCTTAATATATGGTAGCTATTTGTTAATTAGAAATCATAAGCTTGGCTATTTATTATTGAGGTTGCTAAAACTAAATAGAAGAGACTTAGGTCATCATTTTTGCCACTACATTATTATGCAGATGGAGAAACTGAGGCACAGAAAAAGCCAAAAGCTCATTTGGAGGTTAAAATCTTGGTCTTTGGAGTCAGTCAGACCCAAGTTCCAGTCCTCATGGTTCATTTCCACTTGCTGGCTAAGCAAGCCTGAGTCAGTTCCTCGGCTTCTCTCAGCTGCGCGGTGTCTTGAGGACTGCGGAAACTCACGCACTGCCTGGCTCTCAGTAAGCGCTCAGTGCATCTCACAGGAACAGTTCCATTGTGCTTGGAAAATATAGGAACCCCCGAGGGGAGGGGATTGGTTCGTTATGACAGTAACTGTCCCACGGAACAGGCAGTTCAGTGAGCCTGGGCATGCTGTAACGCTGTCGAGAGAACACTTGAGACTTCGGCTGTGGTACTACCGCTTATTTGCTTTGCAATATCGAACAAATCACTCTAGAAAGATCATGATACTTAACCTTAAGTCTATTTTCCCAAGTTTTCTGGAAGCTGAGTAATAAAGCAAGAGTCTCTGGAACCCATCGTTCTAGAGTGACCAGGTCTTGGCAGATACTCGGTGTACCACACAGTACCAAAGCAAAGAATGCTGTTACTGGAGGTGCTTTAAGAATATTCTTGTTGTAGTCAACTCTTATGTGCTAACTGGGAAAAATGACAGTACGAATAAAAGGAACCAGCTATTGTTGATTGCTCTTCATTCTAAAACTTTGAGGAGGCATAAGAGACTATATTCTAAACCTCATTATCTCTCATCTGATCTTTCTTTAATACTATGAAACTACAGGATGATTCAAAAGCTACCCACATGAGAGACAGTGTGCCTGAATAGTCCACAAACAAAATAATAGTTAGAACTGCTATTTGTTTAGCATATGCTTTACAGCAGGCATTAAGCTAAGCTCTTCACCTGTAGTGTCTCATTTTGTCTTTAAGTAACTCTGTGAGGGAGTAAGGTATGTTATTTATCCATCTGTCTTTTGCCAATTGGCCCTCAGGTACAGAGAGTAGAGTGAATCAAACTTCTCAGTTCATTGTACATTGCCATCATTGGTGTGTACCAGTCCCTTTCCTTACATTAATTATTTTGTTTATTCCCTTTTATCCATTTACCATGTTCATTTGCCTCCCTTGTAAATACACAATCTATTGCATGTAGTATCTTTCCTTTGTTTATACTCTTTTGAAATATATTCTGTGGTTTCGTGAATGGATATATTTTTAATTGATATAAAATGGTATTATGTTGTATTTTATTCTGTCTCTGACTTTTTAATAACTTTTCTAGTAGAAGCACTGTATTTAAGAGCAACACATATTACTATGGGTTTATTTAATCGATTGCTTCCAGTTGTGGCATGATATCCCATGGTGTGCACCCACCACAGATGCACATTCCCTTTCCTAGGGATGGGCAGCCAGGTTGTGGTGGTATCAGACTCCCCAGGCCACAGAGAAGCAATTGCATCTCCATATGTCTCTTTTTAAAAGTATTTTTTTTTTAACAGCACAGGGGATTGAACCCTAGCCCTCCATATGTCTCCTTTAAGGCTATTGCTTTGAGGGATACACTATAGTGAAGAATGGAATATTTATAAATGCCAGAGGTGGGTGCTCTTATTATCCCAACTTTATAGATGAGGAAACTGAGGTGCTGGGAATTTTAATAACTTCCCAAAGTCATGTAGACAGCAATTAGCAGGGCCGTGGTTCAAATTTAGGCACTCTTATTCTGAAATTTCTATCCGTAATGGCTATGCCATCATCATTCTCTCGGTGTTTAAGACTTGAGGGCATTTTTATAAAAAAAACATAAAGGCAATCTTAGTGTGGTTTTTATATTCTCAGAACCTAGGAATCCAAGTGGACTAAATGTTTTTTGTTGAAGCACCTACTTTCCCCCGAGAGCTGCATAGTAACTGTTTTTCTCTGACTGTTATATCCTGTGTGTCTGCAGTGTTGAAAGCCGCGTTAGTCATCCAGAACTGGTACCGAGGTTACAGAGCTCGGCTGAGGGCCAGACTGCAATATGCCCTTGCCATCTTCGAGTCCATTGAATATGCTAATGAACAAAGCCAAATGCAGGTCTGTTTCACAAGCTTGTCTCTTTTTAGTAAAATGTTTCTCTTCTCGTTATCTAAAGAATGAAAATTTGGGGGCTTGGGGATTTGGCTCAGTGGCAGAGCGCTTGCCTAGCAAACACAAGGCCCTGAGTTCGATCCCCAGGAACAAAAAAAAAAAAAAAAGAAAGAAAAGAAAAGAAAAGAATGAAAATTTGAGTTAATTTTAAGTTGAGGAATCTTGGTGAAAGGTTTTTTTTGTTCTTCCTTTTGGTAGTTACTTGAGATTGAACCCAGGGCATTTTCTCACTTTTAAAGTTCACATTTTTTAGAGGGCTAACCAGATGTCTAGTTAACTAATAAAAATAGTCTTGTTCTATTTTTGTGTATATGCCCCTAGTGGAAATTAGTTACTTCAGAAAGGGAAAAAATACTTTAAGGAGTTAAAAAAATGGAAGAATTTCTTGGAACAAACCTATGAAAAAGTTCTGGAAGAATATATACATGAGTGAGAAAGGACTTTTAAAATCTTGCCATGAGATTCATAAATCCATCTTTAACATGTATTAATGAAATGGGCATTTTTAACAATAAAAAAAATCTTGGAAAGATCTCCAATATAATCGTTGATGAAAAAAATCACCTTGTAGAATAATACAGAGAGTTTATCTCACATATGTGAAAGAAAATTAAACATACGGCAAAAGACTGGAAAAAACTACACAACAAATTGTGTACAGTGGCTAGTTCTGGGTACAGAAGTGGTATTGATGTGGAGGTGGGGATGTTAAGAGGGATTTCTCATTTTCATTTGGTATTATTTGTGGTTTTTAACAATCATGTTCATGTAACATATTGTAATCTTTTAAAAATAATTAAGAACATTTCAAAAAGTTAAATTTCTGGATTTCTTCTTGGCACCTATTAAAATGATACACTGGGATTCAATCAAATGTTCCCTTTTCCCTGACTTAGAGCTCTAGCATTGTGTGTCTTTTAAAGCACTACTTAATCTCACCACCAAAGTGAAAAGAAGAGATCGTAATGAACAACAGTTAGTGGCTGTCTTAGACTGAACTGTCCAGAAGCAGAGTCTGAGACAAGAGTTCTGATACAAGTGACTTGCTGGGGAGTGGGCCGGAGAAGAAGTCAGGCAAAAATGAGCTTTTGGAGAGCTCAGACTTCAGACTGATCCCATCAGGAGCTCTCAAGTGTGAAATGCATCCTAGTTTGTCCCGCATACGGGCAGGGAGGTGGGGGGCTGGGTGCTTCAGCCAGTTGTCCTCTGTGAGCAGCCTCCCAGGAGGGGCTTCGCAGTGCTGCCCAACTGCAAAGCCAGGGATCCAAGGGACCCTTTGCAACCGCAACAGCTGGGAGATGAGTGCCCAGGACAGTGAGGGACTTGCGCACGACATTGATGGCATTTGCCACAGTAACTGTTTGGGGTTTATTAATTAATTAATGTATTTTTATTTTGTCTAGCTATCTGACTTCTTCTCCTTCAGGTTGGAAAACTACACACACATACGTAAGGAGGATCCAGGTAAGCAAGAAGTTTAGTCTCTTGCAAAGTAGTCATTAAGTACTGAATTGCCCTCATCAAGAAGTGTAAATCCTAAAGATGGAAGAACACTAAGAAATTAAAAAGATGCCTGTATTTATTGTCTGTGTAACACCCAACAACTGGTGAAATCAGTTTAATTGGCTTTTCTTTTTTTTTCTGCTTTCTCTTACTCTTCTGTAAAATTTTATTTTAATGGTACATTTTAAATATAAATAGTGATAACATTCATCATAGGGGAATTTGTACCTGTACCTGGAATATCTTGCTGCTGCTTTTTTTCCAATTCCCCGCCCCTCCCTTCAACCCCTCCTCCCTCCTTATTTATAAAAGCTTTGTTTCCATTTTTTCCTTCTATTCTTTTTTCTCTTGTCCTCCTTTCCTTTCCCCCTCCCCCTTCCTTGTTCCCCTTCCCATTTGAACAATTTCTTCCCTTTCCACAATATATATTAAACATTTTGGTTCTTATTTACACTTTCTGTTTGTCATACCAGAAAAACAACGTGTCAGTTGGCTTTTCTGTCTGCTAAGTTGACATATAATTTTTTTCACTTTTTGAACATTGAATTAGATTTCGTGCAACATTCATTTGCTGGATATCCTCTCTTGGACCACAGTCTATTAATGCATGACAGTAGCTCAGTAAGGATCTTATTTTTCAACCACAAAACTTTAGTGCTGAGAAATCAAAATATCTTGAGTATATACATCACACAGTGAATCTGGGTGAAAATAGCAGATTAAGTACAGTTGACCCCAACATGTTTCTATTTTCTTCTTTCTCCGCCCTCTTTTCTGTCTCTCCTGTCTATACATCTGTCTGCTGTGGTTTGAATATGTCCCCAAAGTTCATGAGTTAGGAACTTAATCCTCAGTGCAACATTGTTGAGCAATGGGAGCTTTAGGAGGTAGTTAGGTCAGAAAGGGCCCTGCCCTCATGAATGGATCAGTGCCATTATCATGAGAGTGGGTTCATTACCTTGAGAGTGGTGTCCTTAGAAAGTATATATTCAGTCTCGGCCCTCTTTCTTGCATGTGCTCTCCCCATGTGATATCTTCAGCCACGTTATGATCTGTGACATAGCAGGAAGACCCTCACCAGACACAGCCCCTTTATCTTGAACTTTATAGCGTTTGTGTTCATTCTAAGTTATCCAGTCTGTGGCATTCTGTTACAGCAACATAAAAAGAGCCGTCTGTCTGTCTGTTTCTATCATCTATCCTCAATTGAATCATTCTGAATCAGACAGGCAATATAGGTGTAGTTCAAAAATTATTTTAAACTTACAATTATTAACAAGGCATATATTTCTTCTGAAAATTAAGATCTGCCTGTTATTTCCAAGATGAATGCAAGACCTAAAAACTAATTTTTCTTTAATTTGGGCTATTTTTTGCTCTAATCAAAATGTATGTGATATCTAGGAGCATCTTTTAAATAATCTGGCAAACACACTTCAAAGTGGTGAAAGAATGGTGTTTTAATGGCAGGATTTGAGATAAGTACATGTGTATGAAACTAATTAAAGCATTTAATGATCCGCATGAGCTTTCTGAATGGTGGAATAGCCAAACCTGAGGAGTGGGGAGTGGGTGGAAGTGGGTCCTTTGCCATTTTCTTCCTTTTAGATAATTGCAATCCGAAGATAGTTGTTTGCACTTTGTGTTTTTGGCCAAAATGTTTTTGAGAGGAAATATAATGATGAAATAGAACCCCTTCTGCTAATGACCTGATGTTATAATACCACCTAGCCTCTCTTCATCAGAGCCACAGATGGCTGGGTTCCAGCCCGCAGATATTTACTCAGACTCTGTATTTTTAAAAATCTGCATTAAAATTTTTTGCAAGTGATTTTAAAATATAACAAAATATTTTTTATCAGAGAAGGGGCTAGTGATTTTCTTGAAGTATAACATACATTGCAGGGAAGCACACAAATTATATGACTCAATAATTTTTCTCACAGAAAATACAACCACAAAATGAGCACCCAGAACAAGAAAAGAAACACTGTCAAAGTCATAGAGACCCCCTTCTGCCCTCTTCTAGTTACTACCCAACATCTAGTCAACCCCATAACTACTTTCTGAACTTCTACACCCTAGGTTAGTATTGCCTATTTTTGAGCTTCTTTATATAAATGAAAACATACAGTATATATTCTTATTTTGTTTGTTTTTTGAGACAGGGTGTCCCTATGTAGTTCAGGGTGGCCTTGAGCTCACTATGTAGCTCAGGCTGGCCTCAAACTTGCTGCAGTCCTCCTGCCTCAGCCCTCCAAGTGCTGGGATAACAGGTGTGTGCCACCATGCCTGCCTGTATATATTCTGGCTTCTTTTACTTCTTATTGCCATTGGTTGATTTCTCTTCCCTCTTTGGTGGGAGGATTCCAGATAACTCCTACCTAGGTTTGTTTAACTAAAATGCTGAGATCCCTGAACAGGGTATTTTTAGGTGCCAAAAGGTTATTTAATATTCCAAGATTATGAGGTCAGATGAATGGATTGAATTCTGAGGCACAAAGTCTCTTGGGACATTTTGAGTGTTCCAAAGGTGAGAGGTAACCTGAAAGCAGTACTTGTCCTTGCAGTCTCACTACCTCTTTTGTGAAGATCAGTTACATCAGTTTAGCTCCCTCTCCTACTACTTTTGGAGTTCAAAAACCAGTTCAAAAAACCTGATGGAGAGCAGCGATTTCATATAAACTTTCCCAGTCTGCTTTTTACATTAGCCTCTTCCCAGGCAGAAAATCCAAACTGCGGTATCTAGCATTAAGTTAAACAGAGACTTAAGGTGGGAATGGGTTGGGGCATGTGCAAGTGTTGTTCTTACTTTTCTTTGTTTCCCGTATCAACCAAAATATCCTGTTGGCCATCATTTATTTATTTTTTATTTTTATCTTTTGCAGTGCTAGGTTTTTTTATGTTTTATCACTATGGCAGTAGGATAATTTTCTCGTGATATCTTCCTACTGATTATTGGCAGTGTTTTGGAAAGCTTTTAATATATGTCCATTTATCTTATTTTGTACTTCTATTGAATAGAATTGAATTGAGTTGAATATTAATGAAAATTATTGCTGATTTTTATTAAATGTTTACCATGTGCCATATATTAAAATGCTTTAAATACATAATTTCAGTTGGTGTTCATGACAAACCCATGAGGTTATCACTATTGTTCCCCTCCTGTAAATGTAGAGTCTGAGGCCTAGAGAGTGAGCTCCCAAGGTTATTCATCTCAGCATTGGTAAAGCTGTGATTGGAGCCAGTGTGATTTACTCTGTATTATATTTAATTCTCCTCTCCATTATTGGAGTTTTTCAGTTAATTTTCTTGAGTAATCACATTGGCCACAAGTAACTTTATTTTTATATCCATCTAATAGTTACTGCTCTTACTTCAGCTTCATATCTTACTGCCTTGGTTGGAGCTAACAGAACAGTGTTAAAATGAAACAGTGAAATGGGCATCCTTGTTGATGATTTAATGGAAAAAACATTATTGTTTATTTAAGTTTTTTAAAATTATGCTAAGGAAATATCCTTCCATTCCTAGTTATTTGCGTTTTTAAAGAATCGGTAATAAGTATTGAATTTTATGCAGAGTCATTTTGTCACTTATTGAATTTATTATGTAGACAGCAAGGTTTCAATCCAGATTCATAATTGAGAAATGCAGTAACTCTGAATGTGGTTCATTTGGTGCTTTTATTTTTCCAGCAATATCTACAGCTAATTTTCAGAGTAATATGCAGGTAGTAGAGGCATAAATTGTTTTTTTTAAATTATGTGCTTTAAATTTTTCCCTGTCTAGATTTTGAATATGTACTGGATAAAAGAAAAGATTGTGTGTGGGTGGTATTTTGGGGGTATTTTCTTTAGAACAACTTGTAAAGGTATTATTTGGTTATAATTCAAGATTTTATTAGTGTAGGTTCGTGTTGATAAAACTCTAAATCAAACAGCTAAGGATTAATTCTAATTATGTAGTGCACAGATCTTCATATATTATTGACATTCATTGACATATTGTTATTAGTTAAAATAGTTATAGCATGTAAGGACAGTATGTCCATTAGAAATGTTAAAGCTTTCGATTATTTTCATACATAACAAACATTAGCTATTGGAAGAGAATCTATGTTATTCTTTTTTATGTTGCTAAATACCAGCAAAAGGATAATGATTTGATGTTGATTGATATTCATATTGAGTAGTTTTAACTAAGAATTAAGGAAATGGTGCTTTTTCATATATTGATCACTGAACTTTTTTTTTTTTTTTCACTGAACTTTTTAAGGAAGTGGGTCATCAAGTGTATGGAAGGAAGAACCAAACTGAGCTTATTTTTTAAAAAGAAGAATAATACAATTTTATTTATTTCTCAAACAACAATACTGAGTTTTAATCACTGAAAGTGATGGAATTGATTTGTTCTATCAGTTAGCCAATGGGCAAGGGGGTGATGATATCATGGGTGAAAGCGGTGATTGGGAAGAAGAAGTAATTTCTTATTTATACCTCACAGAGTTGGAATTACTCAATAAATCAGTTATAAGTGTGTAAATAGTACTATATATTATATAAGATAGATATATTTTAAATTCTGTAGTAAAATTATAATGGTTAAGAGCTTGAGCTCAGGGCTATCTTGTCTGTGATTTGATTCCATCTCTCACTGTGCCCTACTTTCCTCATGTAGAGAATGAGGAAATAAAAATCTTATCTCATAGAGCAGTTGTGATCATTACATGAATACAGGCATGTAAAGCGCCTAGAACAGAGCCTGGCACAGAGTAAGCATTCCATAAGTGGGAGCTCTTTTTTTTAATAGATTTTTATTAAAATTTATCCAAAATTATACACATTTACAGGCCATTACACAAGCTCACAGACCACAATACATTGTGCCTTTTGCTTATGACAGCGAGCAATGTAAACAACCACAAATATGCAGGATTGAGTCACAACTGCATAAAGTTACTGTAGTACCTAGTGTACGTATCACTGTTTTAAGTTTGGGTTATTAGGTTCTTGTTTTTAAGATATCATTATTCCTTTGGATTCCCATTCCCCTCCCCCTTTGCCCTCTTCTTGTTTCCTTGAACCTTTTGCCTATTAGCTTGTATCTAAATCTTTGCCTTTTTGTATCCATTGTTTACCCTTTTCTTTTGTTTGTATTTGCCTCACTCAAATGAGGGATACTGTACAGTATTCAAGCTTGCTAGTCTGGTTTATTTCACTCAACATTATATTTTCCGGGTCCATCCATTTTCCTATAAATGACTCTAGTTTGTCCTTCTTTATAGCTGAATAGTATTCCATTATGTATAGATACCACATTTTGTTTATCCAGTTATCTATTGATGGGTATACGGGTTGCTTCCAGAATTTAGCTATTACAAATTATGCTGCTATAAACATTGTTGTACAAGTATGTCTGTAGTATGATGTCTTTAGCCCTTTAGGGAAGATACGTAGTAGGGGAATGGCTGGGTCATATGGGATTTCTATTTTCAGGCTTTTGAGAAATCGCTATACTGATTTCCATAATGGTTGTACTAGTTTGCATTCCCATCAACAGTGTAGGAGGGTTCCCTTTTCACCACAGCCGCGCCAGCATTTGTTACTGTTTGACTTCCTAATAATTACCATAGAACCAACAAATGGGACTACATTAGACTAAAGAGCTTCTGTACTGCAAGAGAGTCAATTAGGGTGAAGAGAAAACCCACAGAATGGGAAAAAAAAATCTTTGCTAGCTACTCCCCAAACAGAAGATTAATATGTAGAATATAGAAAGAACTCAAAAAAATTAAACTACCTAAAATCAATGACCCATTCAAGAAATGGGCCAGAGAAATGAACAGATACTTCACAGTGGAAGAAATACAAATGGCCAACAAATACATGAAATAATGTTCAACATCTATGGCTATTAGAGGAATGCAAATGAAAACAACTCTAAGAGTCCACCTTACCCCAGAAAGAATGGCAATCAATGGGAAGTCAAACAATAACAGTGGGAGCTCTTGTCATTGGCTCCATCATCATTGTCGTCGTCATCATCATCAGTGTGATGCCATGGGCAAGGTGGGGTTTGAGGCTCAACGTGGATGGGTTGCTGAGTGCTGAAGGTTAAGTAGAAGTTATCTAAAGAAGAGAAAGACAGAAGAAAGGGAGTCTAAGGAGAGCAAACAGTAGGAACAACAAATAAAGAAATGTCGAACAATAGAGTGCTGAGGGTGGGGCAGGAAATCTTCTTCCTTAGTATGAGCAGATATGAGATCCCAGGGTGGCAGTTTAGATCGGTGGAGCTTCCAACTATCTTTAGTTATGTTACAGAATCTGGGGAGGATCATGCTCAAGGTATAGGCAATAGAGAAATTGACTAATGGGGCAGTCAGGGCTTTGAGGATTTGGTAGGGGAATGAGGTGGGACACCTCCATAGGCAGGTGTACATCCTCTTTTCCTCTAGCATCTGGGTTTCTAAGTCAGGCTTCCTTCAAGGCTATACTACTTTTCTCATGAATACTGCAAGCATGTCCTAAAATTCCTCCCTACCTAAAAAACAAAATCCCCTAGTTCCACATGAATTCCATATTCACTTTGTTTCTTAGATTCTGTAACAGAAAATAATCTTTACAACTCTATTAGGAGATGCGGTGAAGCTGCTGGGTGGGATGTAGGGCTTTTTTTTGTAGAGGGTGTTGGTTTCTCTAAACGTTGCTTGATATTTCAGTGTATAGAGTCAGGAAAATAAAAATTTTACCTTTGGAGCAAAATTCATCTCCAAAATTGACCACCAAATTGAAGTGAATGGCATGATCATTGAGATGGCTAAGTAGACTATTTAGGCTCTATTGCCTACATAATGAATCTGAGATAAAGTTTATTAAGATGCTCTGTGTTTCCAGTTCCTAACAGAAATGGAAATAAGTTATTTTTGAATCTCAAACCAAATCCAGATGAGAAAAATAACCTCTTCTGGACCATATTGAAAACAGACATTATTACTCCTAAATTCCACTTCTTATAAAACATCATCAGCCATTACCAAAAAATACTGGGTTACACCACAGTTCAGAAAAATATTTTTTAAATTACCAAATATTATGACTTTAGAAAAATGTTCAGGTTTAGTTCTTAACTGTAATCTCTCAGCATAACTGGGTCATGAAAAAATGTACTCTGTATACATCTATGAATATATCTTCCAAACTCAACGACTTTAAATTATTCAAAAAGATAGAAACTGTTTGCAGGGAACTTCAGATGAATGAGCTTAGTAAGTTAGTGTTAATGAGGTGAACAGTATGTCATTACCCTCTGGGATAGCTCTTACTTATATTATGTATTAACCACAATAACTCAGTGACATGTAATAAGCATTTCTTTTCGCTAGCAAGTCTGCAGATTAGCTAAGCACTTCTGGTAATCTTAGTAGACTTGCTTTGGCAATTTTGAGGGTTTTGGTTAGATTACTCGTGTGTGGAGGTCTTCTTGTTGTTGGCTGCTCTAGGACAGCCCTGGCCTAGATGAGTCACCTCTGCCCCACATGGTCTTGGATCTTCCACTTGGCTAGCCTAGGCTCAGGGTTCCAAAGGAGAGAGCATGGAAGCATACAAGGTCTTCTGACACCTGGATTTGGAGCTGGTGGGTATCATATCTATCACATTCTTCAAGCCAATACAAATCACGAGCCCAGCCCTGCTTGAAGGGATAAGAAAATAGACTCTTGGTAAGACCAGCTATGAAGTCACATCTAAAAAAGCATGGGTAGATGGGATAGAGACTTGAAGCCACTTTTGTAATCAGTCTACCATATCCCTTTTCATCTTTCTCTGTCCAAATTGTGTGGATTTATGGTTTTTGGCTATTTCATGGTCAATCTAGCAAGAAACAACTGTGGATCTCAGAACCTATTAAAATGGCCAGTGCAAGCAATCTGTTACTGTACAGTAAAGTCACAGAGAGCGGCAGAGAGAGAGAGAGAGAGCACTTCGAGTTTTTCTGCCTATGGTTTTCCACTTCATCTCCTTTGTTACCAAGAAAAAGGAAAATCGTGTCAGAAAATTAATTTTTATATGAAGAAACAAATCAATTACAGCTAAGTAGAATCCTCTCAAGCAGCAGGTGTTTGAACCAAATACAGTGCATTATTATGTTTTTATCCCTATGCATCAAGAACTAAGATATAAGAGTGCGGGGCTGGGGATTTAGCTCAGTGATTAGAGTTCTTGCCTTGCAAGCACAAGGCCCTGAGTTCGATCCCCGGCACCACAAAAAAAAAAAAAAAAAAAAAAAAAAAAGATATAAGAGTGGGCAAAAATTTGGAGCTAGAAATTCAGAACATCAAAATACCTTGATCAACCAGTTTTTACTGTGTCTTTCCTTCTCCTCCCCACTGATTATGGACTCACTACTTTGACAAAACATCATCCAAGGAAGAAATGATGATAGTCCAAGTGAATGTACCTGCTGGTCTCAGAATCAATCATTCCTCAGTATTATATGTGGGATATCTTGGTATTTATAACATTTAGCACAGTGCCTTATGTGGGCGAGCTATTCAGAGATCTTTATTAAATTTAAGTATTAGAATGTTGATTCTTATTCCCCATCACTCTTTCTGTCTTTTTTTTTTCCAGAATTATCAAATCACCTTCTCAAAAACAAGGATAAACAGGAGTATATAGGGTTGATAGAAGTCCCAGATTCTTATGATGGTCCACGGCTGCAATTTCCTCTCACTTTTACTGATATTGCTTCACTTATTGAGGCCTTCAAGCATCAAAAGGCAAGTGGAAGCAGAAGCTGCCCTGATTCTTGTACATAACAGGTGCTCAGTGACTGTCTATTGAATGAATGGATGAGTGAATGAAAAGACTATAGCAGAAATATACTTCCTTGGGAAAAGTTTCATGTTCTGTGGAAGTTTCCTTTTGCTTTATTTAAAAAACCTATTAAATAGGAAGTTTCTTCAGGTGCACAGCAATCTAGGCTTAACAGCATTTCCTTTTTCATTTTCTGAGATAGAATTCATATACCAAAAATTTGCCGTTTTAAATTATACTACTTGGTAATTTTTAGTATACCCACAAGATTGTACAATCATCACCAATATCTAATTATAGAACATTTTCATCATCCCCCAAAAAAGGCTTTTCCCTCCTCTCCTATCCCTGGCAACCACTATTCTACTTTCTGTCACTATGGATTTGCCTATTCTATATGAAATTATATAGTATGTGGCCTTTTGAGTTTGGCTTCTTTCACTTTACATAGCTTTTTTTTAAGGTTCATCCATGTCATAGCATGTATCATTATTTCATTACTACTTTTTATGGCTGAATAATATTCTATTGTATACCACATTTTGTTTACCGATTTATCATTGGATGGACATTTGGGTTGTGTCCACCTTTTGGCTATTATAAGGAATGCTCAATAATAAAAAGATAACCTGATTTTTAAATGGGCAAAGGATTTACATAGACATTTCTCCAAAGAAGATGTATAAATGGCCAATAAATACATGAAAAGATGCTCAACATCATTAGTCATTAGGAAAATGCACATCAAAACCACAATGAGATACCACTTCATACACATTAAGATAGCTGTAATAAAAGCACAAAAGTTTTAAATTTCGATGAAGTCCAATTTATCCATTCCCCCTCTTTGGTTGCTTGTGCTTTGGTGTAATATCTAAGAATCCATTGCAAATCCATGATCACAAAGATTTATCCCTGTGTTTTCCTTTAAAAGTTTTGTAGTTTTAGCCCTTACATTTAGGTCTATGAACCATTTTGAGTTAGTTTCTGTACATAGTGTGAGGAGTTAAACTTCATTCTTTGCATATGGATATGCAGTTTCCCCAGCACCATTTGTTGGAGAGACTGTCCTTTCCCCATTGTGTGGTCTTGGCATCCTTATTCAAAATCAGTATTTCATAGATACATGGATTTATTCCTGGACTTGAAATTTTATTCCACTGGTCTACGTGTCTGTCTTCATGCCAGTGCCGCACTATGTTGATTATTGCAATGTTGTAGTAAGTTTTGAAATAGAGAAGTGTCAGTCCTTCAGCTTTGTTCTTCCTTTTCAATATTGTTTGGCAGTTTAAGGCCCCTTGCAATGGATTTAAATATTAATTTATTTTTCATTTCTACCAAAACATTGAGATTTTGACAAGAATTACATTGAATATGTAGATCTCTTTGAGTAGTATTGCCATCTTTTTTTTTTTTTTTTAAATAAAAGAAGACAGTTTATTTGAAGATGGGAAAGGGGGAAAAGAGAGATGATAGACAGCTACTCGGAACGAGTAGGGAGAATTCAAAAGTGAATTGCTCCAGAATTGCCATCTTGACAATAGTGTCTTCCAACCCATGAACCACAGGGTGTCTTTCCATTTATTTATGTTTTATTTAATTTCTTTTAGCAATGCTTTGTAGTTTTTGGTGGACAAATCTTTCATAAATTTGGTAAAATACATTCTTAGGTATTTTATTTTTTGGTTGATATTATAAAAAGAATTATTTTCTTGATTCCTTTTTGGTTTTTGTTTCTTGTTTTTTTGGTGCTGGGAATCAAACTCAGGGCCTTGTGCTTGTGAGGCAGGCACTCTAACCACTGAGCTAAATCCCCAGCCTCTTAGTTCCTTTTTGGATTGTTCATGAATTGGATATAGATCTGATACTCTGCAAGTTTGATGAATGTATTTACTAGCTCTTGTAGTTATTTTTTGTGGATCCTTTGGGATATCCCACATACAGCTCATGTCATCTGTAGATAGTTTTACTTCTTCCTCCTTTCTGATTTGGATACCTTTTGTTTCTTTTTCTTGTATAATCATTTTGGCTAGAACTTCCAGTATAATATTGAATAGTGGTGAAAGTGGGCATATTTGTATTGTTCCTGATTTTAGAGGGAAAGCCTTCGGTCTTTTGCTATTGGATTTGATGTTATTTGTGGGTTTTTTATAAATGCCTTTTATCTTATTGAGGAAATTTCCGTCTATTCTTAGTTTTTTTCAGTAGTATTATCATAAAAGGGTATTGGATTTTGTCAAATGCTTTTTCTGTGTCAATTGAGATGATTTTGTGTGTGTGTGTGTGTTCCTTCATTCTATTAATGTGACATAATGCATTGATTAATCTTATGTTCAACCACCCTTGTATCCCTGAGACAAATTCCACTTGGTTATGTATAGTCTCTTTAAAATGATGTTGGGTTTATTTTGTTTTGCAATTTTATTAAGGATTTTTGCATCTATAGTCACAAAGGATACTGGTCTATAATTTTCTTTCTTTGTAGTATCTTTGTTTGGCTTTGGTACCAGGGCAATACTGGTCTCATAGAACTTCTCGTTCATAGAATGAGCCCAATTTTTTCCATCTTTTGTGGGGGGAGAATTTTAGGACTGGTGTTAATTCTTTAACTTTTTAGTAGAGTTTATCAAAGAAGCCATCTGGTCTTGGACTTTACTTTGTTAGGAAGTTATTAATTTCTGATTGAATCTCTTGTTTTAGATATGTTCATATTCTCTATTTCTTCTTGAGTCTATTTTGATAATTTCTGTGTTTTTAGGGCATTGTTCATTTCACCTAAGTTAATTTATTGGTGTACAATTGTTCATCATATCTGTTGTAATCTTTTAAAATATTTAACGTTAATGGTAATGTCCTCACTTTTGTTTCTGATTTTGGTAATTTGCTTTTTTTTTCTCATTTTTTTCTTAGTCCAAAACAGGTTTTTTAATTTTATTGATCTTTTTAAAGAACCAACTTTTGTTGATTCTCTGGATTTTTTTCTTTCTGATCTGTTTCTTTTTTTTTTTTTAACCAAGAACATGTATTGATACATTGTATACATAATGACCACATTCATCATGGTTATTTTGTACCTGTACATGATGTATTTTGTACCTGTACATGATGTACCAAGATACATCATGTACAGGTACATGATCCCATCCCTCCCTTCTGCTCCCCTTCCCTATTTACAGCAGGTTTATTTATATTTTCCCATTTTTTTCCCTTTCCTTTTTCTTTCCTTTTTCCCTTCTTTCTTTTTCCCCTTCCCCCTTTCTAGTTCTCCTCTCTTGTCAATATTATCTTCATTTTATATAATATCTATTACAACTCTCTGACCTTATTTACCCTTATGGTTACTCATGTCAGAGAAACAATTCAATGTGTAGTCATGAGCGTCTGATTTATTTTGCTTAAGAGTATGTTCTCAAGGTACATCCATTTACCTACAAATGTCTCTAATTTATTCCTTTTTTATGGCAGAGTAATACTCCGTTGTGTAGAAAAATCACATCTTCTTTAGCCATTCATTAGTTGTTGGGCATTTAGGTTGTTTCCAAGACTTAGCTATTACAAATTGTGTTGCTATAAACATGGTTGTGCATATATTGCTATGGTATGATAATTTTAATTCTTCTGGGAAGATGCCCAGTAGAGGAATAGCTGGATCAAATGGAATCTCTAGTTGTAGTTTTTTGAGGACTCTCCATACTGATTTCCACAGTGGCTGGACCAGTCTACATTCCCACCAACAGTGGAGGAGGGTTCCTTTTTCCCCATAGCCCTGCCAATATTTGTTATTGGTTGATCTTTTCACAATTGCTATTCTTTCTGGAGTGAGATGGAATCTTAACATTGTTTTGATTTGCATCTCTCAAATGACTAGTGATGTTGAACACTTTTTCATTTATTTATTTGCCATTTTTATTTCTTTATCTGATAAATGTTTATTCAGCCATTGAAATCGAAGAGGTAATTAAAAACCTACCAACAAAGAAAAGCCCAGGTCCTGACGGTTTCACAGCTGAATTCTACAAAAAATTCAGGGATGATCTAAAACTACTACTCCTCAAACTCTTCAGTGAAATTGAAAAGGAAGCAGTACTTCCAAAATCATTCCTGGAAGCAAGTATTACCCTGATACTAAAACCAGAAAAGAGTCCAACCAAAAAAGAGAACTACAGGCCAATCTCCCTAATGAACATAGATGCAAAAATTCTAAACAAGATACTGGCAAACAGAATGCAATGAATTATCAAGAAGATTATACACTACGACCAAGTAGGATTCATCCCAGGGATGCAGGGATGGTTCAACATACACAAATCAATATATATAACACACCATATCAACAGTGTCAAAGACAGAAATCACGTGATCATCTCAATAGTTGCAGAAAAAGCATTTGACAAAATCCAACACCCATTCATGATAAAAACACTATGGAAATTAAGAATAGATGGTCTATATCTAAATCTGATAAAAGCCATCTGATCTGTTTTATTCATCTCTACAGTAATCCTTATTTTCTTCCTTAGGCCAACTTAGGGTTTAGTTTGTTATTCTTTTTCTAGCTCAATAAAGTATTGTTAAGTTATTGACTTGAGACCCTTCTCTCTACATGCCTGCATTCTCTGAGCACTGCTTTTTCTTTATGCCGTAAATTTTGGTATGTTGTGTTTTCATTTTCATTCATCTCAAGTATTTTCTAATTTCCCTTGTGATTTTTTAACCCATCGGTTAAGAGTATGTTGTATAATTCCTACATATTTATGAATTTTCTGGTTTTGCTTCTGTTACTGATTTCTAGTTTCATTCTGTTGTGGTCAGAGTTGATACTTTGTATGATTTCAATCTTTTTGAATTTACCAAGGCTTATTTTGTGCCCTAACATCTGGTATATCCTGGAGAATGTTACGTGTATACTTCAGAAGAATGTAAAGTGTGCTGTTGTTGGGTGAGGTTTTCTATAGATGTGTGTTAGGTCTAGTTGTGTATGTGGTCTCTATTCCTTTAGCTTGTGTTCGGTTAGTGTTTTGATGGAGACTTTCTTGAACACCAGGCGCCATTAAAAAAGGAAGGAGAAGGGGAAGGGGAAAGGGAAAAGGAAGGGGAAGAAGAAAGAAGAAGAGGAAAAATAAGGAAAAGAAGAAGAGGAAGAGGATGGAGAAGAAGAGGAGGAAGAAGAAGAGGAGGAGGAAGAAGGAGAAGGAAGAAGAAGGAGGAAGAGGAGGAGGAGAAGAAGAAACAGACTCAAGCCTCTCTTAGTCTTCTTGCATACTGACTCTATGTTGGGTTGCTTCTTCACTGCTTGGGTAGTCTATGTACAAATCTGTCTTGGGCTTTACTTCCTGTTTGTGTTGACACATCACCACATTTCCTTTTTCTTGATTCAGTTTTGTTTAATTGCTATAAACTGAAGATTTTTCAGAGTCCCCCAAGACTTGATTCTGATAGATTTTTTTTCTTTTTTCTGGATTTATCACTATTTCTGTGGAGGGGTGGTGCTGTGAAGCTCTCTACACGACTGTTTTCTCTGACAAACCTTCCTTCTCAGTTTAGAAGCCAAAAAGGCATATGCCCGGAGATAGTGAACTGGAATTAGATCAGTTCTGCAGGGATGGAAGCGCAACTTTGCATCATCTAATTCTTGAAATTGAATGGAGATCATCCTAGGTAGCTATTCTCTTCACTACCTGCCAACAGCAGATTTAAATTCTCTCTAGAAGAAAATAGGCCTGAAATTATTTCAGCAGCTTTACATATACAATGTCCAGAACTCCATACAAATATAACCAGACCCAGGAGGATATGTGAAAGAAAATTAAGGCATGTAACAAATAATGAAATCAGACTTGTAGAGTATTTAAATAATGGCATTATTAGACTCAGAGTTTAAAATAAATTAAAAAATGCATCAAGGGCCTGGGGATTTAGCTCAGTGATTAGAGTGCTTGCCTTGTAAGCACAAGGGCCTGAGTTCAATCCCCGGCACCACCAAAAAAAAAAAAAAAAAAAAAAAAAAAAAAAAAAAAAAAAAAAAAAAAAAAAAAAAAAAAATGCATCAATCCAAAGAGCCGTAATAGAAAGATTGATAATTTTTACTCTACAAATATAAAAAATTATATTGTTCAGGGAAGAATAAAATTCACAGTATGCAGTATGTTCCCATTTATTAAAAAAATTAAGGATTATATTTTCATTTTAAAAAACTGATATAGAATTGATCACATTAACCCTATTTTAAAATATACAATTCAGTGGTTTTTAGTATATTAAAAACTTTATACAACTATCCCCACTATTTTCTGGAACTCTTTTTTTCCTGTTGGCTGGGGGTCAAATCCAGGGCTTTGTGGATGGTAACCAAGTACTCTTATTGCCAGAAAATTTTTGTCACCCCAAAATAAAACCCTGTGCCCCTTATCAGTCACTCCCTTCTTCTCTCTCAGCCCCTCACAACCACTAACTTACTTTCTGTCTCTACAGATTGTCTAATCCAGATGTCTCATGTAAATAGAATTGTACAGTTTATGTGGCCTTTGGTGTCTGGCTTCTTTCACTTGGCAAAATGTTTTCAGATTTCAACCATGTGGTTGCACGTAGCAGTACTTTATTCCTCTTTTTAGCCAAATAGTATTACTTTATGTGAATATACCACATTTTATTTAAGGGATTGTATATTTATACCTACATTTAAAATTTCATGTGTGGTTATATTAATTTGTTTATGCTTGCAAACTCATAGAATAGTTTTGGGAAACGTATTCAAAACATTTTGAACAGTAGCTGCTTCTGGGGATAAGGTTTAGGGACAGAGGTCTGGGAAAGAGGGAAAATTACTTTTTACTGTTTTACCACTTTTTAATGTAAAATTTTAATTTTAACTTAAAAAGTACCTTTTATTCATTTAAAAACTGCTTTTTGTGGGGAGGTGCTGGGGATCGAACTCAGGGCCTGCGCTTGCTAGGCAAGCACTCTACCACTGAGCTAAATCCCCAACCCCTAAAAACTTTTTAAAAATGAAATATCTGTTAAAAGTTTTTTCCTCCTCCTATCCCTTTAAATGGATGTGAATATTTTATTTAAGTAGTTATTTAATATGAATATATTTGTAAATGCAGAAACCAATATTTGAATTAACTATTTTGAATATTTAACATTTCAGTTGTAAATACAATTATAATATAATTGAGAGATAGCCTTATAAGCAAATACTACATTAACAAAGTGATTTTAGCCAATCCAAAGAAGATCCAAAAAAACTACTTTAATACTAAGAATTTTCTATTGTTGCAAGATATTTTCAGTGAATATTCATTAATTAAACTTCAAAAAACAAAGCAACTTTTGTAGTCAGAAACTGTTCCAATTAGTACAAAATGGACCTGAAAAGCTACAATGACAAGTTAACACTAAAGCTAGCATTGGGAATCACTAGATTAAATGTGTAAATTGAAATAAGCCATTAAATAAAAGTGTATTTTATTTGTGGTACTGGGGATTATACCCAGGGCCTCTGCACTGAGCTACATCCCCAACCCTTTTTAAATTTTATTTTGAGACAAGGTCTCTAAGTCTGTAAATTGCCCAGGCTGGGCTCACATTTGTGATCCTCCTGCTTCAGCCTCCCATAGTGCTGGAATTATAGGTGTTTACTACCATACCTGCCATAAAAGTGTTTTGCCCATTCCTTGAAAACATGGCTGAAGGAAAGTTCACATTCAAGTTTGGATTCAAGTTGTAGATTGAATAGATTCAGAATGTTTGTGGGGAAAAGACTTAGTAGTCCGTTAGGTCTCGAATAGATAGGAACTATGAGTCTTTCCTCACAATACCCGCGGCCCTTCTCTTTCTTTCTAATTCACACATTGCTTCAAATCCTATTTCCTGTCTCTTTAAAAAGATTATTTAATTATGAAAATTCTCAAAATTTAAATCATATATTTTGAGATCTTAGATAGAAAATAGTTTTATTAGCTCTGCAATTGGAAATTTCAAGACACCATGAGACACTGTTGGTGCAAAGTGTTTCACCTGCCCTCAATTTGATACTCAGAGCAGTATCTGAAAGATACATAGATATGACTCACTCTCTCCGCCTTTGATAATCTAAACCAGCTTGGAACAATAGGAATATAATTTCAGCCATATATTCAGGATTTTCTAGTAGTCCCATTAAAAAAATACAAAAGAAAGCCAGTCAAACCAGCTTTAAAGTATTCTATGTAACTCAATGTATAAAATATTATTATTTCAATATGTAATCATATTAAATTAACTGAGACATTTTACTTTTTTCCTTCATACTAAGTCTTTGAAATCCAGCATGGATTTTGTACTTAGAGCACATCTCAGTTGATGCCAAGCACATCTAGTCACATTCCAAGGGCCCAGTGGCCCCACGTGGCTACTGGCTGCCATATTGGAGAACATAGTTCTAAATAGTCCTGAACCTTAAAGTTGTGTTAACATCTGTTAAATTGGTGTGGTAATCTCATTGTTGCTATATTTTGGGAGTATATATTTGGAATATTTTATAATTTTAAAGGGGAGAGAAAGACACATTGGCTTTTTTTAAAAGTCCAGGGGAAAACAGTAAATCTTTACAAAACAACGATCTCATCAACACTATAGTTGGAGGAGAGCAATGGAGTAGTTATAAGTAGGAGATAATCGAAGTGTTTTACTTGGGTTTGGGCTGCGTGTTATAGTTAGACTTCTATACCAACATCCTTGCTGTTCTGAGCATTGTCAAGACTATACACCAAGTATAGGAGCCACACCTAGCAGGGTGAACTCAGAAGCTTCTTGGGCTCTTGTCTGGCTGCTGTATGAGACTGCCGTGCCCAGCAACACCTACTTTCTATTCCAGGTGGCAGGACATGCCAATAAAAACAAAGCAACACCTCTCATTCTCTGTCTTTTTTCTTCTCCTTCTTCTTATTTTGTCCACGTATTTCCTTAGAATAAGTGAGTCTTCTTATTTTCTGTCCCTTTTCTTGGGCTCTGAGGACTAAGAATAATCAGAAATGCTCTGCAAATGGATGATGTCAGTGGAGAACATGAGAGTATAAACATCTTAAGAACCATTCATTCATTCAATTACAAATATCTACTGAGGGCTTTTTATATGCCAGACACTGTACTAGAATATTCTATTTGAGAAAAATTTAGAGATTATCCTGAAATATAGTATCTTAAAATGTGCTCACATGCTTCACTTTTAGAGTTTTTTTACGCAGTCGTGACTTTTCTCCTAGTTCATTATATCCATTTCCTCTGCTTCCCCCTCATAGATACTTCATGCTTATTATGTCTTAGAGGTGCTATTTGAAACGATGAAATTCCTGAAGCAAAGGCCGAATTTCACTCACGTAAAAACTTCTCCCTCCAAAAGCCTAACGATCTGTGGTAAGTTTCAGAGCAGGGTTCTCAAATTAATATTTGGAGCCTCTTGGTCTTACATCATTTGCCTAACTTGAAAACTGTGTAAATTGGACTGTGTTAAGGGAAAATGTTAATATAGAATTATCTATCATGATAATACTGTTCCCCATCTTGTCTTTGTTTTGCATACCAGCTGGCAGGAATTAATTATGTGAGAAATTAAAGAACTCATAGCTTTTTATAAAGGCAGACAGCATTTTAATATGGAAAACCACCCATGGGTGGAATAAGCATTCTTTGCCCTCTGACTAGCTCTCATTATCTTTGTTCCATGGTACTTTTTCTAGGTGGGCCTCTGCGTGCCACTTATGCTGCTAAGAGAAAAACCCAAGGCAGGGTGGAGATTAAATTCTTTTCTGCCCTTGGCTGCCGTTTTAGATTTTTCCAACTGGTCTCTGCAGCTTTTAGAAGAGTGGGAATGTCCCAGAAATCTGTTCCTTGTTCTTCTAAATAACAAGATTTGAGATTTTGTTATCATATAGGCCAGCCTGGCAGGATATTGCTTCAAGAAACAGTACACATTGAAATTCATCACAGTTGGTGCTCAGCATGCTTGCAACTGTCTGGAGTGGGGTTGCATGGAAGGAACAGCAATTCCCTTAACTTCTAATTAAGCCTTTAGGTTACAAAACAGTGATTGTTGTTTTTCAAATCAATTTTTAGCCAGTGTTTTTCTTATGCTGGCAGGTAGAAGTGAATCTGACAATCTAATTAAATCATTTCCATTTCTAGCATCTGATAGTGGTGACAGGGGCTTGATGTAGCAGTAAATACTTCATGACATGCCCTGACTCAGGTTTTTGAAGAGTTTCTAATGGTTCGATTCCAACCTAATCAAGCCACCACATCTCTGACTAGCAGATGATACATGTCAGCATGGGGGCCTTTTATTAAAGGCCTTCTCAGGCCTCACTTTCCATGGAAATAAAGAACTTTGGCTCATAAGACTGAAGAAGCCATTCCTCCCAGGTCTATGAAGCCAGGGCTAGGCTTGCTGTCAGAGTATGCATAATAGTCAAAATACCTCCAGTTTTCATTTCTAACTTATCTTTGGCTGAAAGGATCTGGAAAAGACATGAATTAGTTAGAGAGCATGGAAATCCTAGAATCCCAGTGTGAGAACTGAAGTGTTTTTACAGAGGTGGTCTAGTCTGTCTCTCTGTGTTTTTTTATAGCCTTAACTGTGCTGAAGATCAAACCTAGAGCCCTCAACTTTTAATATTCTGAAAGTTCATTTTTTAAGCATGCCAGCTATTACAGTCCTGTATACACAAATTCTTGAAAGACAAATCATTCTGAAGAAGATTGGAAAAATAAAGTAATTAACAAAGTAAGCTAAACTGAGAAATAAAATATTCTCCCATCTTTATTTCCTTAGCTCTAGAATGAAACCTATGAAAACATGAGATTTAAGCATTCAGTGACATTAATATTATAATCATTGTATTGATAAGTGCTATTGATACAGGATTTTAATTTTATTATTTCCACTGTAATTGGAGTCTTTTGTTGCATATATTGATTAATCTTGTTTGGGATTTTAAGCAAACTGAGGGAAAGTATTCCTAAATTCAATTCTATGGTAGTTAAGTTAGATATAAGTAATAAAAATTAATCAGAGCTTATGAAAGACAGATATTTTACCTAGAAATGTTTATCCAAATAGGACTTTCGGGGGTTGGGGATTTAGCTCAGTGGTAGAGTGTTTGCCTAGCAAGTGCAAGGTCCTGAGTTCAATCCCCAGAACCCCCCAAAATTAAAGAAAACAAAAACAAATAGGGCTTTTGAATTTCATGTAGTTACACTTACTTTTTAATTAATTGTTTCATATATTCATATGGTTTCCCTTAGTTGGCTTTAATTTTCATTTTCTATAACTGTTTTATCAAATGAAGGGCAACTATCTGCTTACAACTTTACTCTTTCTGATGTTACTACTGGAGCATGTGCCTTAAAACATGTCTTTTAAAAGGTATGCATTCGGTGATTGAGTGCACTTACTGAGTGCCTACAATTCACTGGTACTGTGGTAGGCCCTTGAGGATTTAATGCTGACAGCAATAGATACTGTTGTGGCTCTCCAAGCCTTACAGTGCAGGCAGGACGGAGTAATCCTTAAGCACTTCAGTTTTGAAGTGAGATAGCATTGGGTTTGAATTTCAGCTCTGATATTTAGTATCTGGATAACTGCATAAGTTACTACTCTGAATCTCATTTTAAAAATGAGAATAATGAAAATAATACTCATCTCATAAGTCCTTGTAAGGATTGAACAAGATAATACACATACAACTTTTAGCATAGTGGTTGACCTAGCGTAAGTAAAGCCCCGTATAAATGGCTGGAGGGAGCAGGTAATTACAGTACCAGATACCTTCCCCACTATAGGTGTAGAAAAAAAGAGTGCTGTGGAAGCAAGTTACCTGTTGAATTAATATCATCATATCACCATAGTGTGAAAACCCAATGCCCTGAGGATGCTTGGAGTATTTGAGTTTTAAAGTTCTATAACAAACTAGGTGTTGCATCTTGCTTCCTTTTGGATAGTGATTTTTTTTTTTTTACTTCCCTTCTAGGTGATTTGCATGGGAAACTGGATGATCTTTTCTTGATCTTCTATAAGGTAAATGATTATTTTGCTAAATATTTGCGGTTTTATTGGATGAGAACAGTTCTAAGGCAGATAGCAATATTAGTTTTGTTAGAGACAGGTACAAATACACATGTAATAGTAACAGTTTTATCCAAGAAACTCAAAGATTAGTAGAAGCATATCTTTTTATTTTTTATATACATCTCATAAATTTGTTGAAAAATTTAGTTAGGCCTTTTGTTTTATTGTTCTCTGTATATCCATTAGGATTTGTACTTATTTATATTTATTGCCTTTATTTTTAAAATGTATTTATTTGTACATGTATTGTCTTTATTCAGTCATACATATCTAGGAGGTTCAGGATGAAGAAGGAAGTCCTCTGTTTTCATTTTGTTCAGACTGGGTCATGGCACATACCAGTCTTCCTTTTCAGTGCACACTAATTTGTATAAAAGGCATTTCCTACAGAAAGTTCCAAATTACTCGCTCCTCTACCTTGACTTGCCATCTCTGGGCTCAGTGCTATCATCCTCTTCATTTCTTGCATTGTGGCTGTGAAACCAGTATGGAGGGCACAAAGCAGCTTGTCTGGCGTGGAGTTTCTCTGCTCTTTGGTTGGATTTATTTTCTCTCTGAGCCAGGAGTTGAAATCTGAATGTTTCCTTCTGATGACCAACTCATGTAGAAAACAGGAGGTCCCTGCCTTCACAGTGGTACCCTTTAACTCTGGTCTTCTGAATTCCTCTTTTTAATTAATGTGTCTATTGTCCATCTATATGTGTCATTCTCACATGTAACATACCAAATAATTGGGCATAACACAGGTATCTCAGACTGGTTGAGAAAAAAAAATTCTGATTTTTATGACCTATCAGTTCTATTCTTTGAAACTATGAGAGCTTGAATGAGTGAGCCATATGGCCTTCATGAATCTCAATTTGTCTTTCGACTATAATACTATTTTGAGCTTCTAACTCATATGAAGTTGTCTTGTGGCTAACATAGTACAAATATCCAAAAACAATTTAAAGTCATACATTATAATAGAAATGCAAGGTTTTTATTTCATTCATTCAGAAGGGAAGTTTGGAAGAGAATTGGGTAGGCCAAACTAGGAGTAGGTGAAGGAAGCTGGTTTAGGAGGAGATTTAGCTGGGACTGCAAGGACCCAGAGCAATTCTGGACACCAGCCGAATTCATGGGGGAGGAAGAGAAGCCAGGATGGGCCACTCAACTGGCAGAAATGGGAGGATTGAAGGAATGGAATGCTTCCTAGGGTCATGGAGCCAGCTAACTGTGGGAAGGGTCCTAGGAAGCAGGCAGGGTGGGTAGTTTTAGGGGAAGTAGTCCCTGGTGATGAGAAAGTCTGAGGTGGAATCTAGAAAGTGAGTGGCTGAAGCAAGTAGAAAAGAATATCGGTCATGAGGAGGGCAAGGACCTGGAAAGCAGGTATGTTAAATGGGTTGGCCACCTGAGCCAAGAGATGAGGCACTGGGGAGGAAGTCTAGTCGGAGGTCATAGGCCTGAAAGGAGAGTGGCAAATTGTTGGTCTCTTAGTGGCTCTGAGGAGCAAGTGGACCTTCCCCTACTCTAGGTGTTAGTCCCGATGAGAAATGGGTTCTTTCCTTCAAGAGAGCTGCAGAAGTCAGTTTAGCAGCAGCCTTAAGGGAGGCCCAGATTTATAGAGAGAATTCTTTCAGAATGAGTTGAAGGTGGGAGGGAGTTTATTTACTATAAAATGGGGATTTACTGGCTAAATTGGAAAGCTGTGGGATAGGTAGATGGACTGGTGAGAGAAAGCCAGGAGTTGTGCGGGGGGGGGGTGATTTGTTTAACTCAGTACATAGCTCCATAGTAGATGTTCAGAAGTTCAGTCCTGCTGTTGTTGACGATTATAATCTGAGGAAAGAGGAAAAGGTGGGGGGATGTGGAGAACAATAACAAAATATCTGGTAATTCTTTTTCTAGAGGCTTTGAGAAATACATAAAAAGGGAAATAGTTGAGTAAATTAAATTAGGAAAGTTGTCACTAAATTCCAAGGCATTTAGAAAAGAAAATTTCTTGAGAGGTAGTTGAAGATATTAACATGTGATCAGGGATAGAGCCCTAGAGTAGAGAGATGAGAAAAGAGAGTATTCTGACATATTTCTTTGATTGCATCACCAAAACTATATGGAGCACATAAAACTGGAAGGTGCTAATATAAAGATTGAACAGGAGGAGGTGGGTGGTAAGAAGTGCTATAAAAGGAACTAAAGGTGAAAATATAGCATTCAAATGGAAAGAAGAAATATTTTGAGAACTAACCAATGACAGTGTTCAGGAAGTAGGGATTGCCAGCCCAGCGATGACAGGCTATGGCACTACTCATTATTTTTGGGATAGGCGGGGGAAGAGGGATGTTTGGAAAATAGAAGTTTGTGAGAGCCATGGATTAGAATTCTGGCAGGCTCAAGTGAGAAGGTAAAATACATCTTGGACTTGAACCACACACACCAATTGCGTGATTTAATAGGGGAAATTGAAGGAAGAGCTACTGATGACAGAAAAATTTCACTTTAAGAAACTGAAAAGAGATCTATTGTACGTCATGAAGACTATGTTATAAAATTCATGCTAAATGAATTGATTTTAGCTGCCCCTGCCACGAAAACAAAAAAGGGGTAACTGTGAGATGATGGATATGCTCATTTGCTTCCCAATAATTACCCTTTTGCTATCTATATGTATCCCATAACATCGTGTTACCTCTTTATTATCTATATATATCCCATAACATCGTGTTTTATTATTTTAAAAGAATGTGTGATAACTGAAGACAGTACTTACTTCCTTTTATTAGGAAAAATACACTGAAAAGATGGTGTAGTTAATGGTGTCTGAGAAGGGAGAATTACAGGGTGAGTGTGTGATGACAGTGCTGAATCACTTAGCTTAATGGCAGATGAGTATCCTAAGATAAGGTAGCACGCAGAGGTAGATCTGAGGAAGCTCCAGTCGTATCATGATCTCTAACTTCTAAGAGCCAACATTTTTCCCTTTTCTGTTTCATTCTTTGTCACAGTT
The DNA here is from genome assembly GCA_004026905.1 of Hystrix cristata. NCBI lineage: Eukaryota > Metazoa > Chordata > Mammalia > Rodentia > Hystricidae > Hystrix > Hystrix cristata. The sequence goes on along the minus strand of PVJO010019050.1, from coordinate 1,915 downwards.
TAAATATAGAATGGTAATAACTGCACCAGTGTGGTGCTGCCTAAATACAAACTGTTCTGGAAACAATGTTTCTATATTAATACAAATGACAGCACTACCCAAAAATCTAGATGTCCAACTTCTGTCTGTTTCCTTACCTTCACTTATCACTTACGTGGTCCCAAGTCCAGGATTGAGTGAAACAGGATCTCTGAGCTCTTAAAATGCTTGCCACAAATCCAGCGAACTTTCTTCCTAGGACAGACCCTAGACCTTTACTCAGAGACCTGCAGTTATCAAGAAAACCTTTTCTCACACAAGGTTCACATGAGTTTGCTGTCTGGCTACCTGCTCCACAGCAGATTAGAGAGTGGGAGGGGAAGAGGCAAAAGTTAGATATAATGATAGCAATAAAAAGTAAAAGCTTTGCCTGGCAGTAAGACGAATGTGGAACTACAAAAATGAGATAAAAAATGAAGTAGTAATATTCAGTGAACTGGGGCTGTGTAGTGCAGGGCAAAGAGTTGTAGACTTCTCAGAAGTGCCTGAGGGGATATTTAGATGGATGAGCCTGCATGATCAAGAACATTCTCAGTTGTGTGGTGTGTACTCTGTTGAGAAGTAAAGGGAACAAGTGGCACATTTTAAAAACTCCCAACCAAAATGGTTAAAACGGTTAAAAAAATAGATTTTAGCTTTTAAAGGAGTATGCTTTGGTGAATTCAAAAATTCATTCAAGCAATGCTCAGGGTAGGAATGATTATCATGATTGAATCTTAGGTATAGGAGGATGAGAGAACATGGAAGAAGAGAAAAATTAATTGAGAGAAGAGTAATGGGCTAAAAAAGTAGATGAGGAAGAAAGGATGAAGAACATCTCAAGTGACTGGACAGGTGAGGAGGGTGTGGATTTCTTTTTGTGCCATCAGAATCAAAGGTTGCCTGCTCCGGAATTACAGTGGGTGCGTAACTATGACCTATGAAAGAAATGGTAGAATTTCGGTGATGATTTCTGATTCTCACTGCAATACTTTGTTCTCAGTCAGTGTATCAGCAACATACTGAATCCCAATCACGTGTAATGCTTGACTCTAGTTCATTGACATGAGCCACATCAGGGTAAGCCACAAGCCCCCACGCTTCTGTTTAGAACCAGATAATGGCCACACTTTAACTTATATTTATTTTATTATTATTTTCTAAGGGAAACAGAACTTGCATTGTGGGAACTATTTTGGCAAACTATTTCTATTAGACTATGACTAGCTGATTCCTCTCCGTTAATACAAAAGAAAAACCAGAAAAAATTGAGGTTTTGAATTAAAGCAAAATTGAGCCCAGCCCCGCGCTCGTCGGGGCCGCGTCGCCCCCGCTTCGGGGACCTGCGGGCGCGCAAGATGGATGCAAGAGATCTGGACTTCTGAACATCTACCAGGAAAGCTGAGATGCGCAAGCCCTTCAGAATGCTGCAGAAGCTGGAGCTGAACTGAAGTGGGAGAGAAGAGATGCTGGCCTGAGAGCCTTCAACTACACAGCTGAAGTAGCCTACTCCCTTCCCTGGTTTCAGAACCAGGAATCAACATTATCTGCCAACTTGTCCGGCATCTCAAGTCTCATGAATGCTTAAAGATGGCCACAAATATTCTCGCATACATTTTAGTCTTAAGCACATCTTCCCATTCTGTTGGATGGGAAGAAGAAGACAGTTAGACTCCAGCTCACTTTAAACTTCTTCCGCGGACTTGCAGCCAGCGAGCCAGCCAGGTGAGAGGCCCCGGCAGCCAGCGGGACAAAGCCTGCAAAGCGATCCGGCCCTGCGACATCCGTTGCCAGGCGACAGAGAGATTTCCCCCTCCCGCCCTGGACACACGAAGGTGGAGGGGAGGCGCTTGGTAACGGCCGGACTTGCAGCCAGCGAGCCAGCCAGGTGAGAGGC
>PVJO010019049.1:0-35222 GCA_004026905.1 Hystrix cristata | reverse complement strand
AAGGACATCCTGCCCCAAGAATGTGCAAACAGAGCAAGAAAGAAGAGAGAACAAGGACGAGGACGGGGGCCAAGCATGGACTGTCACATTGCCTGTTGGAACCAATCAAGCATTGGCACAATATCCCATCCCATCCTGTACTCTTTCCTTTCCCCTTCCCCATAAAAACCCTTCACTTCTGTAGTTCGGGGCCTTTACCGCTGTCTCCTGCGTGGGACATGTATTGGCCCAGAGCTCTGTTTAAACAATAGCTTGTTGCTTTTGCATCGAATCTGGTCTCTTGTCGTTCTTGAGCGCCGCTCTCCCTTGTCCCGGGTAAGTTGGGGAAGGTTTCAGCCTTAACAGTTTTTGTTTGGTTTTTTGGGTTTTTGTTTTGTTTAGTTTTTGGTGCTGGGGATTGAACTCAGGGCCTTGTGCTTGCTAGGCAAACACTCTAACCACTGAGCTAAATCCCCCACCTCTTTATTTGGTTTTTTGAGACAGGATCTCTCTATGTAGTTCAGGCTGGTCCTAAACTCACTGTGTAGCCCATCCTGGCCTGGAATTCACGAAATCCTTCTGCCTCAGCCTCCTGAGTGCTGGGATTACAGGTCTGAGCCACCACACCAGCTTCTTTCAGTACTTAGGAAACCCCTGATGTTTGTGGGCCTGTAGGAAGTACAGCTCCCCATGGGCAGTGAGTCTCTTCCCAGGCCACAGTTTCTTGCCTCATTCAAATCAGGACAGCAGGGCACATGAGACCCCCTGTATGCTCCCCTTCATCTGCCCACCCCCCTCTGGAACAAGAACCTGAAACTTCAGTCTGGAGCCCCTCCTGCCCCTCTCTACTCTTGGGCAGTTTCTTTCCTCCTCTTACCCATCCCCTTGGCCCTTTACTGTGTGAGTCCAGGAAGAGAGTGAGATTGTACTGCCTGGTCCTCAAGGGTTGCTGCTCAGTGAGTAAGGAACAAAGGGTGGAGGCTGGCCTACTTGGTCCTAGTAGCACAGAGCCTCAGTTTCCCCTAAATTCCCCATCCAGTACCTTTTTGGATTGTGGCTGCTATGTGCCACCTCCAGGCTGCCAGAATCTCCCTCTGCAGGCTTCAGAGCAGTGACCAGATTGGCCCATGAAGAGTAAAGCCAGCTCCAGACAGGGAGGGTGGGAAGAATCCAGCCCTGCCCCCTGCCCCTTCAGAAGGCTGTGGCTCTGTTCCTCTTTCTACACCAGTCTCCACCCAGCCCCAGGGGAAATGAAAGTGGACAGCTCAGAAACCTGACTCACTGTGTGCTGAAGGAGGGAGGGAGGAAGGAAGGGGATGGAGGAAATTCGTAAGTGGGTCCCTAAAACCAAACTGCCAACCTCCCACTCCTCCAGCCCATTCCATCTGCAGCTGGGTCTTTCCGCTAGGCGGGACCAGGCTCGAATCCACCCTTCCAGGAGGTTCCTCCTGTCCAGAGCCAGGCTTAGATTGGCTTCAGATCATCCCAATGCCTGTGAAATCTGAATTTCGATGTCTGAACACATCTGCCTGGCTTCAAATTCATGGTGCCCCCAGTAGGTTTGTGGATCTGAGCCCTGGAAACGGAGCCATCACTTGCTATGGCAATATCAGAAGGGGCGTGGGCTACTGAGGACCTGAAGAAGCCCCCGCAAGTGGGTCAGCATTGAGACATCCAGAGGGGGTCAGCCCTGGAGCCCTGCTGGGGTGGGGAGACCCCACAGCTCACCCAGGGCCCTGCTGCAGTCCCAGGAAAGGCCACCAGAGCAGCGTGAACACCTCATGGGTCCCACGGGTAGGTCAGAGCAGGGAGCGGGCAGAGGTTTAAGGAGCAATGGGCAGAGCTGGAGACCGACCGACCTCCCCCCACCCCGCACGCCTCCTGAGGTGTCTGGGTCAGCTGGTCTCCCTGCAAGCCCCACACCCAGCATAGGGAGAAGGCAAGGGTACCCTGCACCAGGCGCGACCCTAAATCCCGCCCTCCCCAGGTGACCGACAACGGCACACCCTGGGCCCTGCCTCCTCGCCTTGCAGACAGGCTGAGCCTCGGGAGCGGCAGGTGCGGCAGGAAGAAGCCTCTCGGCTTCCTCCCAGGGCCAGGGCGGAGAAGGCCAGGGTGCAAGGGAAAACCCCAAAACAAGGCCTATAGGTCAAAAGGGGTGCTTTCCCACCGCTTTCTAGTGTCTACCCAGGAGCCCCTCAGTCCCAGCGCCCGCAGGCAGGAGCACCGCGGGACGGTCCCACCGCGGGCGGGCCCGTGTCCAGCTCCAGCTTCCTGCACCCGCCCAGCCCGCGTCCTTTCTGGTCTGGTTCACGCATCCCTGCTCTGGAGCCCGGGCCAAGCCCGGTCTCCCCGGTAGCCCGCAGGCTCCGGCCGAAACGGGGTGGACAGCCTGTGCCCCCTGCGCAGCCACCCAGCCCAAACCCGGACCGCTCCTCGGGCAGGGGGCACCCCCGCTCTTTCCGCGCCCGGTGCCAGAGCGAGGCCAGGAAAGTCCCCCACTCCCGCCCCCGCCCGGTGTCCGCTCCGGGTGACAGCCGCACACGGTTGGGAGGGGGTGTCCGCAGGTCCACGCCCGCCTCCCCCATCGTCGGCCGGCGGGTCTCACTTCTCCACCTCGAGACTTTTCATTGTTTCCTTCTGAAGTCCGGGGGCGGACTGTAAGGAAGCGATAGCGCCCCCGATCCTTCGCTGCCGGAGGCCCCATGTCGCCTTCTCTCGGCCACGAGTCGAAGCACCGCGCCTCTGCCTGGCACTGTTTTCCCCCCGAAACTCTCCCCGCACATTTCTGACACTGGCGTTAGCCCCTGAGGGGGCGACTGCGTGCCGAAAGGGTCGGGGTGCGGGCAGCGAGCCGACAGGGAGGGGGGTCGGGCCTGGCTCTTCGTTCGCCCAACTTTGATCGCCCCAACTTCGACCGCTCGGCGCTGCTCGCCATCCTTGGCCGCGGCAGGCGCAGGGCGAGAAGTCGGGGAGCCCACGCCTCCGCTCCGGCCTCGGGGCTCCTGCGGGCGACGGCGGCCAGTGCCCGGCGCCCCACGCTGATCCGGCGGTGGAAGGCGCCCTGGGGGCGCTGGGGCCGAAGGGGCGCGCTCCGCGACAGCGCCCACCCGCGGCCCGGGTCCCCGGGGCACCGGGCGGGGCGGAGGAGGCGGGGGAAGCGGGCTGGCCGCTGCCGGGACCCTCGGGGTGCGAGGGAGGCGCGGGGAGCGGCGCGCGGCCGCCAGACCTACCTGTGCGCGGGAGCGCGGGCCGGCGCGGGGCGGACTGCGCGCTCCCGGAGCGGCGCCTCGGCGGTGGCCGAGCCGGCCCTGCACTTCCGCGTCGCGCCGCCCCCGCCGCCACAGAGCTTCGGTGCGCGGGCAGCGCCCGCCCCGCCCCGCCCCGCCCCACCGCGCCGCCCGCGCGGATCGCGGACTGAGAAGGGACCCCTGGACTGCAGGGAGTGCGTCGACTCCAGGTCCCCACCCCTGCTGCGCTCAGGGCGTCCCCAGCCGCGCCTTCCCGGAGCTCTCAGGCCACCAGCGAGCCGCGCAGCTGGCCAGCCACAGCCCCTCGCCCGCCTGCAGGCGAGGATCCCCGGCCACCACCCCTTCTCGTCCCCACCCTGCACTTCCCTGGCCGCAGCCCCGCCACCCTGTCTGTCCTCCAGGGTCAGCGCGTGGTCACCAGCGCCCACTCTTTCACCACGACCTCCTGTCCATCTGCTTACCACTCCGAATGGTTTTTAGTTCCATAGAAGGGGCCTCGCCACCAGCCTCAAGCTTCACACTCTTCCTTCTGGAAGGGTCTCCAGTGGTTGACTCCTGTTCTCCAGTTTCCTGTGGTGGCAGGACCTCTGGGAAGTCTGCCTCTACGGCCTCTGAAGATGGGGTCCAGGGCTGCGCAGACCCCCCCTCACCCTTGGTTTTTACTTGTGAATTTATGTATTTATTAGTTGATTGATTGATTGGCTGGGGAGTGCTGGGGATCGAACTCAGGGCCTTGAACTTGTTAGGCAATTGCTCTATCACTGAGCCAAATCCCCAACCCCTAGCTTATGATTTTAATGTCTGAGTTTTACTCAAATCAGGGGCCACTCCTGTCTTTTCTTTATTCATATTTCTATGGTCGTTTTTAATTATAAATTGTATTTATTTGATGCTGCGGGTAGAACCCAGAGTCTTGTACATGCTAGGCAAGTGCTTACCATTGAATAAACCCCTAGCTGTATAGTAATTTTTTTTTTTTTTTTTTTGGTGCTAGGGATTGAACTCGGGCCCTTGTGCTTGTGAGGCAAGCACTTTAACCACTGAGCTAAATCCCCAGCCTGTATAGTAATTTTTAATTAAAATTTTGTTGGGTTTTGTTTTTGAGATGGTGGGAGGAGGTCTCACTATGTTGCTCTGATTTGTCTTGGACACATGGGCCCCAAACTAGCTGGAATGACGGGGACATGTCATCAGCTCAGCTCAATTGAACATACTATTAATGAAGAAAAGTCCCAAATTTAATTGTAAATAAAATACGTAATTCTAGATAATACAATGGCTTTTAGAATTTAGAGCCCTGCTTTTTTTTAGGAACGGTGCTAGGGCTCAAACTCAGGGCCTTGCGCTTGAGCCTTGCATTTTTAACAAATACAGTATAGAACTTTGACCTCCCCATCTCTTCATGAATACCTGGGTTGGTCTTTCACGGCAAAACAACTCCTTTGTTGTGTTTTTACTTCTCTTCTGTACCTCTCTTCCTCCCCCCAGCCCTAATATAAAATGGAAATATATATATATATATATATATATATATATATATATAATTATTTGTAGCTGCCAAACACTTCACTATTTCATATTTTTAAAATTTTAAGTGTAGAGCCAGGTGTGGTGAGGCACCTCTGTAATCCTAGCACTTGGGAGGCTGAGGCAGAAGGATGGAGAACTCAAGGCCGGTCTGAGCTACACATTGAGACCTTGTCTTAAAAAAAAACAAAACAAAACAAAACAAAAACAAAAAAACCTTTTAAAATATTTCTTTCTTTCAAAACAAAGCTGCTTTTTTTCCCCCCCCTGTAGTGTTAGGGCCTGGCTCATGCTAAGCAAGCACTTTACCACTCAGCTACATCCCCAACCCTAAACTGCTATTTCGTTGAAAACAGACACCCATAAAATGAGAATCTTCTTCATTGGAGGTCAGGTATGCTAAGTAGAAAAATATCCTCCGCTGGTCCAGAAAAGATACCTGGAGTGATAGCCAAGAACAGCCTTCTTTTCTTGCCAACCCCACAACACACTTACAGTCCGAGGGACAGTTAGACTTGAGTCTGCGGGGGTCCCCCTCCCTCTGTCTGCTTGGCCCAGGTGAGGCCCCACCCTTAGAGTCTCTGAACTCCTAGAACCAGCCGGCTGTGTGCAGGGCGCACGCACTGGGCTCAGCTTGTACGACTTTATGCAGACCCTGTGCCTCCCAGGCCCTTGTCTCTAAAAGGAAGGTGACGTTGCCGGGCTCGGAGCCCTCACAGACTGTGCAGGGGGCTGGCTCTACGCTGTCCATGTCTTGTCTCCTCTGATGGGGAGATTCTGAACCAAGCACCGCCCCACAGGTCAGAGACTCCGCGGGAGGAAGGCGGGGCTCGGGAGAGAGCCGCGCTGGTCAAGGAGGCGCCCACAGGCTCCCCCGTGCTGGCCTGCTGGTGGAAGAGCCCGCGAGGGGGAAGTGAGGCTCCGCCGGCCCGTGGAACCACTCTCACTTCCCCCCGGAGGCGGCGGGCAGGGGCCGCGCGGAACCGGGAGACTCGGCTCCGCAGCCCGGGGAGCCTCCGCGGCCGCTGTCGGGCGCCTCGCTCCCAGCGGCGGAGCCCGCACACCCGGCCGGGCAACACAGACCGGGTGCGCTCGGAGGTCCCCTGTCCTGCTCGGGAGAAGCCAACCGTGAGCGAGTAGAGGCACCGAGGAGGGAGGAAGTCCTCACCAAAGGGAACTGAAAGAAACCCCACGTGAGTGACAGGGAGGGAGGACCGAAGCCCGAGGGCGGCTGACCAGAGCCCCGCCTGGACAGGCCTGCGGGCCAGGACGGTGCTGCGTTAGCTGTCTCCCTTCTGGAAACCCATTTCCCAGGTCCCAGGGATCCCCAGGCTGGTCCCCTTCTGGCATCCAGGTTTCTGAGAACTCATTGATTGGACATCAGGCTCTCAGTCCAACCAGCATCCTTTACTCAGAAACTGTGAGACGACTAGCAAGACTCTCTCCCTCCTGGAACCCCTTTCCTTCCTGTAACGTCCCCTCGCAGTGCAAGATCTGCATTTAACAAACATTTGCACCTTACATCTGCCAGGACAAAGTGGTAAACAGACCTACTTTGTCCAAAATCCCCTGCCCTCCTTCAGCTTCTATCTACAGAGTGAAACAGGCAAGAAATCCTACTTTTTCTCTTTTTTTCAATATTGGGATTGAACCCAGGCAGCGCCTTTGCACTGAGCTAAATCTCCCGGCCTGTTTTTTGTTTGTTTGCGTGTTTGTTGGGAGGGGGGTTGGTTTTTAAAGATAGGTAAAGATAGGGTCTCATTAAGTCACTGAGTTGCCCAGGCTGGGTTCAAACTTTCCATCATCCTGCCTCAGCCTCCCAGAGTGCTGGAGTTGTGAAGTTGGGCCACCACACCCAGCAACCATAAATTTTCAAGTAACACAGTTGGGTGGGGCCTTGCGGGGCCTTGTGGGGTGTCACACGGGCTGTGGCTTTTCTTCAGACCAGAGTTGTTGGAGGGTTCAGACCAGAGGCAGGACAGAATCCGATGTGGGCTTTACCACGACTACCTTGGTTCTTTGTAACTGCGTCCTGTGGTTTCTAGTAGCTTTATGATCAATGCCCAGGACACAGCTGGAGCTTCCTCTCTGTTTCTAGGCAACTGCCACCTCCTCAGACCTTTGTGGGTTGTGACCTGAAAGTCCCCTACTTGGTTAGCACCGTCACACGGACACCTCAGGTCTCCACTTACGTTTTTGGTGGTACTAGGGATCAAGCCCAGGGCCTCGTGCAAGCTAGGCTAGTTCCATATCCCTGAGTTACAGCTGCACCCAAGTCCCCCAGCTTTGCTAACCCACATCCCTGTCTCTCTTCCCCTGGCTTGAGGTCTAGGGAGCCTCCCCGGTGTCCTCCTCCACCCAAGCCCTGGCTTTTTCCTCCCTTTGCCCCATTAAGAACAACGCTGTTTCCCTTTTCTTACTCGCTCCCTCCTCTCCCTGGTGCCCTGTGACCTGGCACCCACCCCTCCCCTGGACTCTGTTCTGGCTTCACCCCTTCCTCCGGGCCTTGGATCCACAGCTCTGGCTGGCCCGAACCCTCGGGAACTTTCTGAACACCAGTGCTTCTGTACTGGCCCGGTGTTTAATGGTTGAGACCCTGGCCGGCACTATTGCCTGGACTGCTCCTGTGTGCTGTAACCGCTGTGGTAAAGACGCTTCACCTTCCAGGCAGCCATCCCTGCGGGGTGCCCTGAGTCTTCCTTAGCACCCACCCTACCCTAGACACCCGCTCAGACGCGCCCCCACTCTGTCTGATTCAAGCCTCCTACCGTCTCCCTCCCTGCTCCTGGCTTTGTCACAGAAGGGTCAAGGAGTCCCTGTCACCTGCCAAGAGGTCATGCAGAGCATGAGGCACCTGGACAAGGAGGAAAAGGCAGGGAGGAAAGCCCACTGCAACCCCAGCCACCCAGGGCTCCTTCCTCTGTGGTGAGGGCACAGAGGTCAACCAGCTGGCGACCTCAGCACCTTCTTTGGTCCCTAGAGGAACCTGGGTGAAGCTCAGTGTCATCGGTGTCCCCATCAGGGAGAGGTGTCCCATCCAGGTTCGTGACAATCGCCCACCCTCAATGTGAGGCCAGGAGGCCCCCGAGCCTCAGGAGCCAGACCCATGCCAAGCCCTGCGCCTCAGAGCCAAGGTGAGGAATCCTCATGCAGCAGGACACTTGTCCCTCAGGGAGGAGCGACTCTGTCTTACGCAGGATGGCAGGGTGGGCCCTGGAGCTTGGGCTCGCCTCAGCCCACCGCTGGGCCTCAGGGCACCGGGCAGATGATGAGCCACCCTCTCCTCTCTTGGGGCCTCCCAGCCAAGAGTCAGATGCCAGGCCTCACCAGAGGGAACCTGGTGTTGGGTTCTTACTAGGCCAATGTCCTGGGACCTCCGGTTTTATGTTGTTTGCTTGTCATGGTACAGGAGATTGAACCCAGAGCCTTCACACTGAGCTGTCTCTTCAACCCCTTTATTTTATTTTGAGACAAGGTCTCACTAAGTCACCATGTGGCCCAGGCTGGGCTTGAACTTGGAATCCTCCTGCCTCAGCCTCCCAGAGTGCTGGAATTGCAGTTGTGAGCTTCAGGGGCTTCTGTGTTTTGCAGTTCTCCAATCCAGGAGCCAGCTACAAGCCTGATACCCACTCAGACACCTGTGCCAGCAGAGACTCTCCTTAGCCCTCCTTTCCCTCTGGAGGGCAGCATTTTCAAGGCCACAGGGTTGCTGAGGTGCCCTGACAGCCCGGCCAGGGACCACTGACATGACAGGAGGATGGGAAGAAGAAAGGGGCACTTGCTCAGGCAGGAAAGAACTAATGGGGCTTCCTCACTGGCACCCCAACTCTAAGGATGGCTGACTTCGCAGTAGCAGGTCATCGGAGCATCCAGAAGGTCTGGACACAGAGCCAGGCATGGTGGTGCACGCCTGTGTTCCCAGCCCTGGGGAGGCTGAGGAGGAGGCTGAGGCAGGAGTGAGTTCAAAGCCAGCCTGGGTAAGAGACTCTGTCTCAAGACAAAAACACAAACAAGGCTGACTAAACCATGAGTGACACTGTATCACTTTGGAGTTGGCCGACAACTAGAAAATAGGATAACAAGATAACACCAATGAGACCTTGACCCTGTTAAACCCTTTTCATACATTATTGCCTTTAGTTGTCACCGTCAACCACTAGGAGGCGGGTGTTATTTTCGTCCCCATCTACAAAGAAGGAAGCTGAGGACCTTGATGACTTTGTGACCTTCAGGAAGGTCCTCAGCTCACTTCTCTCCCTTCTTAGTATTATCTTCAGTGTCCCTCAGCTGGTAGAAGCAGCACCCAGTCTCTACCTTCACCCTTCCCTGGTATCCCCTGCCTCTGTGTCCAAATTTTCCCTCATATAAAGACACGAGTTGTGTTGGATCCAGGACCCCTAATTACAGGTGCAATGGCCATATTTCTTAGTAAGCTCACATTCAGAGGCACTGGAGATTAAACTTTGACATATGAATCTGGGAGATGGAGACATCCCTAAGAGCTGGGCATGGTGGCACATGACTATAATCCTAGCACTTGGGAAGCTGAGGCAGGGGGATAGCTGTGTTCAAGGCCAGCCTGGGCTACCTAGGGAGACCCTGTCTCAAAAAACTAAAACCAAAATAAAACACAACCCATAACAGTATTTTAGACTTAACCTACACTGCACCAAACACTGGGGTCATATTTGTTCTCACAACAACTGTCTAGTAAGGGCTATCTATGCTTTATCTTCATTTTAAACGATAGATATTCAGACAAAGCGGGCAAACAGGGGCAGGCGTGCAGGCCCCACACTGTGGCAGCCCGCATGCCGAGCTGCCCAGACTGACCGCCCTTACCCTCCTGCAGGGAAGCTGCTGTACCAGGGCCTCCTCTGCATGCCAGCCCCGGTGTGGTCTGGGTAGAAAAGGTGCCCAGTGTAGCCAGAGAGTGTCAGTGGCCCCAGAGAGCCTGTAGCTTCCCAGATACCTCAGTTTAGGAAGGCGCAGCCCCCCGGGGTGGGCTGTGGGGGTGGCCACAGAGGGACAGCACAAAGTAACAGCAGTTCCCAATCTTGATACAACTTTGCCTTTGCCCAAACTCAGAACAGTACACTGCAAAGGGCGGATCTGACTATGTAAATTTATTTATTTTTTGACTATGTAAATTTAAAAGAATTTTTTTTAACCAAGATACATCATGTACAGGTACAAAATAACCATAATAAATGTAATCATTATGCATACAATGTACCGATACATATTCTTGGTAAAAAATAAAAAATAACAAAAAAAAAGAAAATTTTTAAAATTTTAGTGGTACATTTTAGATATACATAATAATATTCATCATAGGGAATTTGTACCTGTACATGATGTATCTTACTTCTACTTTTTCTTCCCATTCCCCTCTCCTCCCTTCAACCCCTCTTCCCCTCCTTTTTGTTTCCATTTTTTCCTTCCATTCTTTTTTTTTTTCCTTGTCCCTCCCTTCCTTTCCCATTCCCCTCTCCCTTGTTCCCCTTCCCACTTGCACAATTGCTTCACTTTCCCCCATATATATTATAAATTTTGGTCCTTATTTACACTTTGTATTTCTCACACCACAGAAACAATGCAGTATTTAAACATGTGTGTCTGATTTATTTCACTTAAGAGAATGGTCTCAAGGTGCTTTCATTTACCTAGAGATGTTTCAAGCTTATTCTTCTTTATGGCAGAATAGTACTCTATTGTATTAAAAAAAATCTTTTTTATTTATCAGTTGATGGGCATTTAGGCTGTTTCTGAGATTTAGCTATTACAAATCGTGCTGGTCTAAATATGGGCGTGCCTATATCGCTGTGGTATGATGCTTTTAATTCTTTTGGGAAGATATCAAGAAGGGAAATAGCTGGGTCAAATGGAATGTCTACTTTTAGTTTTTTGAGGAATCTCCACACTGATTTCTATAGTGGTTGCACCAGTCTACACTCCCACCAACAGTGGGGAAGTGTTCCTTTCCTCCCCACATCTGTGCCAGCATTTGTTATTGGGTGATTTCTTGCTAATAGTCATTCCTTCTGGAGTGAGATGGGATCTCAGTGCTGTTTTAATTTGCATCTCTCAAATGACGAGTGATGTCAAACATTTTTTCATATATTTACTTGTTGTTTCTACTTCTTCATCTGAGAAGTATCTGTTCATTTCTGGTGCCCGTTTTTGGATTGAGTCTTTAAATTTCAGGGTTTTGATTTTTTTGAGTTCTTTATATATTCTAGATATTAGTCCTTTGTCTGAGGAACAACTGGCAACAATGTTTTCCCCACTTTGTGGGTTATCTCTTCACTCTGTTGGTGGTTTCTTTTGCTGTGCAAAGACTTTTTAATGAGCTGTTGATTCTTTGTGATATTTCCTGGGCAATTGGGGTTTTGTTCATAAAGTCTTTGCCTACACCTATGTCTTGAAAAGTTCTACTCATTCTATCTTCCAGCAGATTTAGTTAAAAAGAAATTTAAAAAATTTTAAAGATAATCTAAATGCCGAGAAGTTTTAGAAAAAGCTTAACTAATGTATTGGTTTATATTTGTCTTCTAATATACACAAAAGATTGATATGTGATACGTATATCTTTTTCTTACACATATGTCTTAATGAGTTTTTTGTTTGTTTGTTTGGTTGGTTTTCTGTTTGTTTGTTTGTTTGTTTGTTTGTTTGAAACAGGGTCTTGCTATGTAGTTCAGGCTGGCCTCGAACTCACTATGTAGCTCGGGCTGGCCTCAAACTCACAGTGATCCTCCTGCCTCAGCCTCCCACGTCATGGGATTACAGGTGTATGCCACCACGCCCAGCTAACAAATTCTTTAAAGTTTAAAGTAAAACTTCCAAACTGGCCATAGTGGCACATGCCTGAAATCCCAGCACTGGGGAAGCTGAGGCAGGAGGATCACTGTGAGTTTGAGGCCTGCCTGAGCTATATGAGACCCTGTCCAAAAAAAAAACAAAAAACAAAAAAAAAACTTCTAATTTTAAAAAGAACATGAAAAGAAGAAAGAACAACAGGTCCAAGAACTGTCCTTCACAAAGGGAGGTGCCAACCCCATTTCCCCACTCAGCCTGGCTCCTCTGGGCTGTCCCCCAGCTGTCTTGCTGGTCCCTCTCCTGGCTCTGTCCCTGGGGACCCCCAGGTCTCCTGACTACCCCCAGGACCCAGGCCAAGCACCTACCCTCAGTGTGGGCAGCTCTGGCTGAGAGGTGCATGGATCAGAGTCCCAGCAGGACACTATGGCGGGCACTGTAGCGACAGAGGCATCTGCAGAGGTGTTGACAGGAGTACAAAAGCCACCCAGGGCGTGGCATCTGTGGAGAACCAGCTCCACTTTTCAAAGGGTGTCCCTCCAGGACCTGTGGCCACAGCAATGTCAGGGGCAGAAGGAAGAAATCCCTGCCTCCCATTAACCAATCCAACCAAATCTAGACTCTGGGTGCAACCTGGGTCACATAGGCCAAGGCCATCAGCCACCTGTGTGTGGAGGGGGTACTGGGGATTGAACCCAGGACCTTTGCACTGAGCTATATATGTATTCAGCCCTATTTTATTCTTCATTTTGAGACAGGGTTCCTAAATTGCCCAGGCAAAGTTTGAATTTGCCATCCTCCTGCCTCAGCCTCTCAGAGTCCTGGGATTACAGGTATTCACCTGTAATCAGACACTTCATGGCACAGAGTAAGGCAGAAAAAGGCAGAGGGTGAAGCGGGAAGGGGGTGGCAAGTGGGGAGCGCACTCTGAGACCCAGGTTAGGGTTACCCCAGACTTTCTCCAGGACAGCCAAGCCCCTCTGATCCCCTCTCAGCTTGGAAGTTCTTGAATTAATTAAGGAACGGTAAATTTTTAGATGGATAAATGACAGAATGAACGAGGAGGGGCCGTTTTCTACAGGCCTAAGAATAAGGTGGGCGGTTTCCGCAGGCTTCCCACCCTCGAAGGCCTTTAAGAGTTAGTTCCTGAGTGCGCCCATCTAGACCCTACATAGGATCCTAAGCAAGAGAAGAGGCCTAGGGCGGGCGCCCCACAGGCCCTGAGGGGCCTGCACAGCCCTGTAGGAAGAGTCCGCGCCCTTCTTTCCTTCTCCTGGACGCCTACCCAAGAAATGGGTCCCGGAGCCCCGCCTTCTTTACCTGGGCCACTCGGGGACGTGCAAGGAGGGCAGGATTTGAACTGATTAGCGTCGGGCACACATCCTCAGGGCGGCTGCTGAGTTGTCCACGCATGCCCCCTGGTGGGCAGAGCGGGACATGACATGCGTCTCAGAGTCCCTGGAGGCTGGGCCGGTGGCAGCTGGAGGGAGGAGGCACCTGGCGCAGTGCTGGACACCTGCACACCTGTGTGTGTGCATTCTCTGTCCTGCATACGTCGCCCCAACATGGGTCTTGGTCTGCTTGTAAATCTCCCCTTCTGTACAGGACTCATCTCCCAGGAGACTTTGGGGTTTGTAGAGGCCAATGGGTCCCCTGGCCTTGACTGTCCACAGGGGTGGGATGAACCTCGAAAACACGCTAAGTGAAAGAAGTCAGATTGTGGTGGACCACATACTATGTGATTTTGTTTATCTGAGCTGTTTGGAGTAGGCGACTGCTGTGAGGGAAAATGTAGGCCCTCGGATGCGGTTGGAAAGTAGGGTACAGATTTCTTTTGGAGGTGATTAAGTGTTATAAAATTGATTGTAGTGATGGTTGCACGAGTCTGTGCAACAGTATCTGTGGGGAGAGAATTGGCTCCAGGATCCCAACAGATACCAAAGTCCACAGATAAGTCCCCTATATAAAATGGTAGAGCATTTGCGTAGAAGCCAGGCACATCCTTGTGTATGCGCCATCTCGAGGCCACTCATAATACTTAATATACTGTAAACAGCTACTACACTGCATTGTTTAGGGAATGATGACAAGAAAAAACTGTACATGTTTGGTACAGCTGCAAATACTTAAAAAATATGTCAAACCATGGTCAGATGGATACAGGGATGTGGAGCCCTTGGATATGGAGGGCGGACTGGATAGTAAATTACGGAATTGTGAGGTCAAAATGGGTGAATTATATGGTTGAGAATTATATCTCAATAAAGCCGTTACCCAAAGAGAGGATACCAGCTGGGTGTGTTGGCACATCTCTGTGATCCCAACTTTCTGGGAGGTCAAGGCAGGAGGATAGCAAGTTCAAACCCAGCCTGGGCAAATTAGCAACTTAACGAGACCTGTCTCAAAAAGGGGGGAGGGGAGCGAAGGACGTTGCTCAATCAAAGGCCCTGGGTCCAAGCCCCAATACCATAAATAAATAAATGAATAAATAAATTAGGGGTGGGGGTGTGGCTCACCGTGAAGACCCTTGATTCAACCTCCAGTACCGCACGGGAAGGAGGCACTTGATCCCACTGGGTGCCAGGACATCTGAAGCCTCAAGATGGCCTAGCTGTAGTTTTGATCCACTGGCCTCTACCCTCTCACCATTGGAGTCTCCCTCATGTCACTTGGAAGGAGCAGTGGCCATCCCTCCAGCCTCTACCTAAGGTCCTATTTGCCTGTAAACTGGGGCATGCAATTTGTGGTGCTTGGTGAGACCAGATTATTGACCAGAGAGCCCCTTAACTAGTCTTGGCCTCAACCCCTGAGACACAGTGTCTCCCCTGGTCAGTCTGCCAGGAAGATGATCGCTGGCAGCTGAAGATGAGCTAGCTGAGGCCTCAAGAGGATGTCCGGGGAGTGCTGAGCTGACCCAAAGCAGAGGGGCCTGGGCAAGAGTAGGCAGTGCCCCTACTCTGCCAGTCCCCATGCAGCCACCTGTTCAGTGCTCAGGGGCGTTGTCTGTGGGGTCTGAGGCCTCTTGAGTCGCAAGAGGCCCCCTCAACACTTGGACTTCACATTTGGATTGAGGCCATGAGAAGAAAGATCCCCAAGATCGTTGAGGCCATGAGAAGAAAGCCTGCAGGTGTGGGGTCGGGCAAAGCTGTCAAAGACCCACCCACCCTGGGGCACTGGAGTAGGCTCAGCAGAGAGAGGCCCAGGGCTGGGGAGAGCTGCAGAGCACTGTGAGAAGCAGTGGTCCTCAGTGAGTAATGAAGTGGCGAGAGTGAAGCAAGCAGACATCTCTGTGGTAGCTACAAATCTGGAGCAGCCAGGGCCAGGTCGACAGACAGCTCCTGGAGCTCCTTCCATTCCCCACGTGCCAGTTTCCCGGGGACCATCCCAGCACCACCTTCTAGAGCAGCAGGGAACATGAATCCTAGCTACCTGATTATCCTCCTAGCCCCCCAGAGCAGGCCTGGCTCCCACTGAGGATGCCTGGCTCATTATCACTGCCTCCAGGGGTGAGCAGGGGTGCCCCAGGGTCCAGGCTGCCCCCAGGGTGTGAGCTGCATAACTAGGCAGCCTCATTCACCTCACTGCCCTGAGGTCTATCATCAGTTAACGAAGGACACACAGGAACCGTCTTGAGCAGTGGTGACTTTTACTAATTCGCACAAAAGCTGCCTTATGGTGTAAGTATGTGCTACTAGCTGCATACGGTTATTAACACTAAAAATTATTAAATTAATTACAATGGGGCAGGGGATTTAGTTCAGTGGTTAGAGTGCTTGCCTTGCAAGCACAAGGCCCTGAGTTCAATCCCCAGCACACACAAAAAAATAAAAAATAAAAAATTAATTACAATGAAAACTCCAGCTAGGCATGGTGGTACACACCTGTAATCCCAGTACCCAGTCAATTTAGTAGAACCCTGTCTCGAAAAGAAGGTGGGGGCTATAGCTCAGTGATAGAGTGCTTACTTTGCATGTGTGAGGTCCTGTATTCTAATGCTCACTACTGAAGGAGAAGGAGGAAGAGGAAAGAAAAAAGAAAAAAAAAATCCAGCTGCTCAGTTGCATTAGCCAGGTTACAGGCACTCTGCTAGCTTCATGTGGCCATCATACTGGACAGCCCAGTTATAGAACACATCCATCATTGGCAAAAGTTCTACTGGACACGAGGGGGCATTGCGTAAGGCACGGAGCAGGGCCCTCAGGGTTAAAGACATAGGGGGTGGCGGAGAGGAGGGAACAGCAGGCAGCCAGCCACATATTTCCCGTCCTCTTAGCGTCTCCCAGCTGTTTGGGATCTCTAGGGGTCAGCCTTTGAGAAAGGAAAATCAAAATAGACCCGAGAAGCCCCGGGTAAGAAGATGGTGCTCGGTCTCCTGCGCTGGCGAAGCTCCTGCCAGGCTGCAAACGTGGGGCGGGGGCTGGGGGTGGAGGGCACCGTGCGCGCAGCTGGAAGGGACCCTCTTGCCCGCCGCCAGGGCTGGCTGAGATGTCATTCCATTGTGACCGGTCTGTCTCCCCTCCAGAAATGAAACAAAACGAAAAGCAAATTCCTAGAATTCTAGCAAGCTCGAGCTGATGAGGAAGCGTGGCCACAACTGAGCGTTATCCGCGAAGGTCAACACTTTCTACTTCAGCAAGGTCCGCAGAGAGCTCGCCAAGGCAAGCTCTAAGGTCCGCCGAAGGAGACCCCTCCTGAAGCCGGGAGCTGCTTAGATTGAATTTGGAGGAGGTGTAGCCAGGCTGTGGGGTACGAGTTTGTCTTGTGGAATCAGAATCCTAGCTGCTCCGTGGTAAACAGCACATTGCTTAGGGCTGCAGCTACTCAGCCAGGCCTTTTCCCCGGGTGAACATGGCATTTGGGCCGGGGACTTGGGAGTGTTGAAATGGGAACTTCTCTGGGAGGTGATCTGGAGGTGATGTGGCAAGGGTCGTGGGGACGTGGGGCAGGTGCTGGATCTTGCACGGTCCGTTCCAAAAACCAAACCACCTTGTCTGATGGTGGGAGCCAGGTGAAGGGTTGTGAAAACCCCCTCAGGCTGTTACCACTGGTTACATCGGTGTGGGGGCAAAGGACCCAGCAAGGGACTGGATGGAGCTTTACACCCTGTCGCATCTTGGTTCATTGGTCACAGAAGTTGTAATTGGAAAAATATCAAAACGAAGTAGAAAAATTTAGTCATTGATTTAAGCCAGACCCTCCCTCCCACAATTACTTTTGCTTCCAGCCACCAAATTCAGACAGAAAACCAACCTGCTTCCATTGACAGTCCAAGTGAAAGGAGGTAAGAATAAGTAGCTCATGTTGGGGTCTCCTACGTGTCAGATACCGTGTATACATGAGGCATATACGGAAGGGACTTTTATTTCATTTTATAGTTGGAAAATTTTGGCTTAGAGAGATGAATTCTCAAAAGGATTTTTATTGTTGTTGTTTTGTTTTGTTTTTTGAGACAGGGTCTTATTGTGTAGTTCTGGCTGACCTTGAACTCACTATGCACCACAGGCAGGATTTGAATTTGAGGCCATCCTCCTGCCTCTGCCTCCCAAGTGCTGGGATTACAGGCATGCACCACCATGCCTGACTTTCTCAAAAGGACTTAGATAAAGATATTTGTTTTCTTTTCTTTTTTCAGCTACTAGGGATTGAACCCAGAGCCTTCATACTGAGCTACAACCCTAGCCCTCCTTTTCATTTTTTATTTTGAGACAGGATCTTGCTAAGTTGTTGAATTGCCCAGAGTGGGCTCAAACTTGCCATCTTCCTGCCTTGGCTTCCAGAGTAGTTGGGATTACAGGTGTGCACCACTTTGCTCAGTGCTATGGGGAATTTAAAGAAGGGATTATTCACCTATCTGCAGATGTAGTTAAAAGAACCAACAAGGGCTGTGCAGACATCAGGGACTAACAAGAGCAGGGAGCCATGGCCACGGCCTGATGAAGGGAGAGAATGAAGAGTGGTGCCATGAGAGCCCAGGAAAGCAGGGGGAGGCCAGGGAAGAAAACCCCCACTGTTCCCTCAGGACCCTGCTAGTGCCTAAGCCAGAAGACATGAAGGCCCCAAGTGATGCGATCTGCAAGGGCCACAGTGGATGGAGAATGAATGGAAGGGCAAGAAACAGAGAGCAACCAGCTCAGTCAGGAAGTGGTGGGGCAGGAACGGAAGTCAGGACTCACTGACTCCCCCTCGCCTCTTGCCTCTTTCACTGCCCCCTGAGCGTTGCACACTCCTGTGGCTGATGCCTTCCCTGGGGTCCCCTTGTCATATAAAGAAGCCAGCAGTCTCACCCAAGGGTGGTCCAGGCCAGTCAGGGACTCAGGTCCTTCCTTGTCCAGCTGAGATAGTTCTCTCCAGCCTGGGAAGGCTGCTGGTGGTCCTCTGGCCTGGTGGAGGAACAGAGCCCTTTACTCCAAGTCTGACTGTGTCCTGAGCCAGCGCAGCTGCCTCTGCCCGGCCCCTCGCCTCATTCGAGGCTGCACTGCAGGTCTAGATGGCACCTGACATGAGAGAGGTTCACATTAGTCACTCAATCACAGAACTCAAATGATCTCCCTCTCCTCAGGACACTAGGCTCTGATTTCACAGAGGCTTTCAGAAGCTTCCATACCTTCTATTACGGATAAAGAATGTTAAGATGGATTTTTCAGTTTGGGCCTTGCAGGAAGATGATGATTGTGATAATAAACGTAGAAACATATTGTGGGTGCTTAAAATGTGCCAGGCACATAAAAAGCATTTTCTGAGCATTATTTTGTTTCATGTCAGACACTGCTTGTGCGTATCCTTGTGCTGCTTCATTCCAGTGCCAGACGGCAAGCGGCACCTGTGGGTGCATCCTGACAGCGTTGGCCTCAGGCCTGCTGCACACGTGTCCTTCCTCCTCGCTCTGGGACTCCTCTGGCGCTTACACTCGCTGCCTGGCTGTTATATTGCTCAGGTGGTCCTGAGGGGCTGGACACTCAGATGCCTGTAACAATGGCCAGCTCCATCATGGAACTTGGCATGGCTGCTCATCCTTCCTTGTGTTCCTCCCCGGGATCACATTCCAAAATAACTGCTGTAGGCCTTTGTCTCATGCTCTGCCTTCAGGGTACCCAGGCTAAGACAATCCTTACAATAACCATAACAGAAGTACTTCATTGTTATTGTTGTTGGAGAGAGTGTTCTTACTCTTATAGCTCAGGCTGGCCTTAAACTCTCAACCCTCCTGTCTCAGCTTTCCAAGTGTTAGGATTACAGACACGCACCACAATGCCTGGCAACAGAAGTACTCTTCTTTTTGATTTTTTTGGTGCTGGGGATCAAACTCAGGGCCTTGCACTTGCTAGGCAAGTTCTTTTACCATGAGCTAAACCCCCAACCCCAGAAGTGCTCTTCTTATCTCCTGTTCTCGGGGAAGGAGCCTGAGACTGAGAAATGTTCACTAACTTGGCAAAATGGTACATCGGATAAGGGAAGAACTGTAGGAGCATAGGAGATTCTCCTCTTAGGGAGTCGGAGAATGATTTGCTGGTGACCTACACCAAATCTAGGCTCTGTGGTCCACGCCCAGCGTGCTTACCCAGTATCTCACAGTGGCTCACTGTAAAACGAGGACAAAGGTACCCCCTCCCGTGGAGTCTTAGTACAGATCACAATCAGAGAAGAAAAGATCTCACACACACGTGGGCCAGGCATCTGCTA
Organism: Hystrix cristata; assembly: GCA_004026905.1. Classification (NCBI taxonomy): domain Eukaryota; kingdom Metazoa; phylum Chordata; class Mammalia; order Rodentia; family Hystricidae; genus Hystrix; species Hystrix cristata. The sequence goes on along the minus strand of PVJO010019049.1, from coordinate 15,966 downwards.
GGTGCTCATTTCAGGCAGTAACGTTTTTAACCCTCAAGAACACTGTATGAGGCAGGTATTTCAGAGCTCATAGTTGCAGCTAGGAGAAATTAGGCACCGAAAGTGAAGTGGCTTGTCGGAAGTCACACAGCAGGGAGTAGCAGGCCCAGGATGAGGCCTGGAGGCGCCTGCTGAGTCTGTGGTCATGGCTTCCCCAGGACTGTGAAGAGGCATCCAGTGAACAAAAAATGATTTTCCTAAGCCTGGTGGGAAGACAGCTGCCACTTCCTTATTCCTTTTCCAGCTGATTGGCCCTGGCTTTCCTCTGCTCTGTGAACCCAGCTCAGGTCATGCTGCTGCACTCCTGCTGCACTCTACTCAGGCCTCTTTAGGGGGGCACATGCCTGGGGAAGGGCCGTAGTCCTCTCTTTACACCCGCAGCCAGGGTGGCTGGGGAGACCCAGTTCCTGCCTGGCTGGCGGACTGGGCTTTTCACTCATGGTTTTCCAGGAGGGAGGAAGACTGCTTTGGCAGGAGTCACAGCCCCGCCCTCCATGTCCCGCGCTCGGCCTGTGAGCTTGGGGCCCCTTCCGACCTCCCTCTGCTTCCCAGCTGCACTGAGGAGTTTCCCAGCCTCCCCCATTTCCTCCCTTGGGCTTCTCCCTCTGCTCAGCCCCAGGCCCAGCCCTGCCCCCTACCCAGGCTCACCCCACAGGCCAGGCTTGAGCTCAGCAGCTCAAAAGCAGGGCTGTGATCAGCCAGTGAGGGGAAGCCTCAGCACTTGGGGCCAGTCCTGGAGTTTCTGAGTGGGTAGAAGGGATGAGTGGAATCCAGGAAGGAAATATATAGGTGGAGAGCAAGTAGATTGGGTGCCTTTGATTTCAAAGACAGGGCTTAGCACCTATTTTTACTAGCTGAGCACTTAGCACTTACCAACCACTACCCTAAATTCCTTTTTTTTTTTTTTTTGGTGCTGGGGCTGAACTCAGCACCTTGTGTTTGCAAGGCAAGCACTGCAACCCCTGAGCTAAATCCCCAGCTCTTACCCTAAATTCTTTTTCTGCATAACCTCACTTAGTCCTCACTGCAAGTCTCTGACCTGTGGTTTACAAACAGGAAAACCCAGGCACAGAAAAGCTAGCGGGTCTATTTTAAGTCACATGGGATTGACCACACAGGGATTCGAACCCAGTTCAATCTGCTTTTCTTGTACACCCACGAGATGGGGAAAAGCTAAACTGAGAACCCCCAAGAGGATGGAGCAACCCAAAGAACAAAGAGAGAGGTGGTCCCAGAGCCCGGGAGCTGTGACTCTGTTTACCTGCAGTGTCTCCTGCGGGATCATCTGCAGGAGACCTGGCCCCCAGCCGGCCTGGGTTGGGGCTGCTGGCTGGGGTCAGGACCGGGCTGGGGCCCCAGGCGAGGGGGCCATCTGGGAGGCGGGCGCTGCAGGGCGGGATGACAGACACCAGAAGCCCTCCCTGAGCAGAGACTGGGTGGGAGGCGGCCTGTGTCTCCCCACCCCGCCCCCCCAGCGCCCGCTGAGCCGCAACGACAGTCGGCGAGGCGGCGGCGCGGAGGAGCATGGCGGGGCCGGGCGCGGCTTGGCTGTCCCTGCTGCTGCAGCTCGGCAGCCTGGCGCTGGCGGCGGGCAGGGCCGCGGGAGGTAAGTGGGGGCCCGGGGCGCAGGGCGGCCGGCGCCCGCACCCCGCTCGGCCGAGCCCGAGGGCCTGGCGGGCGAACTGCGCCTCTCGGCCCCACCTGGCTGACGCCCCTCGCCCTCTCGTCCTCCCCGTCGGGGGAGCAGCTGGGCACCCGGCCAAGGCGGGGGCTCGGGAGGGGGAGGGGCTCCTCCATCGCTGCCAGAAGCTGCCGACGCCGGCGGTGGGGAGAGGCTGCTCTGGCATCTGAGAGTCTGAAGTTAATTATTTGTCATGAAAAAGGAGGACGGAAAAAAGGAGGCTTGCCGGGGGGAGCAGACTGGGAGTCTCTCAGTCCTTCCCCGCTGGGGGACAGTCGGGGGATAGCGGGGCCCTGCAGGGAAGGGAAAGGGGAAGGCTTCCAGGGGAGCTGGGAGCGATCCAGCTCCACAAGAGCGGCCGGGCTTGTGCCACCCTCAGAAGCCTTATCGAAAGGAGTCCCCCGTCTTCACCTGAGGGTGCCAGAGGAGCGCCCATGCCTCCCCGGCCCTTGTGCTGCTGAAGCGGGACTGGAGGAGGGACCTGGGATGCAGGGCCGCCGGGTAGGGAGAGGCCCGCAGGGATCAAGCTTGGGTGAGGGTTTCAGATTCGGAGACTCTGCCCTTGAGCACCCTCCATGTGGGTGGGGAGGAAGGAAGGTGGGCACAGGGGCCAGGCCAAGACAGAGTGCCATTCCTGGTGCAGGCGGGTGGCGACAGGAGCAGGCACGAGTGATTGAGTGTTGGTGGTGTGAGGCTGGGGGCCAAGCATTCCTGTGGGATGGAAAAAGGAGTTCCTCTGGTGTGGGGGGGTCACACTTGAACTCGCTGCTGGGAGCCTCACCCTGAGTGATTCAGAAAGGTCAGGCCAAAGAACCCAGGTAAAGCAGGTTTCAGACTAGAGTCCCCTCTCCCCGTGGTGATGCAGGGGTGGGGGGAATGGGTGACCTTGTTTCTCTGCCTCTTAGGCACAGTGTCTGTGAGGAACCCCCCAGCCACCCAGCCTGGCCTCCATGGCTTTCCCCCGCAGTGGGAAAGGCCACCCCTCTCCTTTGGCCTCTACCCCTCACCTCAAGGCCCTTGGCTGTCCCACCGTGGGAAGGGACCCCAGAAGTCTGCCTGCCCCGCCCCCACTTTACCTTCCTAACTCAGGAGAGCAGGCTCCAGGTGAGGAGGTAAAAGTGGGGGGTCTCCAATCCCAGGCCTGCACTCAGAACTGCCTCTCTCCCCTCCTCCATGCAGTGTCACCCAGAGCTAGGGACATGGTCTTCCCTGGGCCAGGGGTGCTGAAAGCTACTGGAGGCTTTGCCAGCCCTCCCTCCAAATTCTTCAGGAAATGCAGTCAGGTCTCAAGTTCTAGAGCCCCCTGCAGCCCCTTCCCCTGCCCTGTGGAGCCCAAGACCCACTGCCACAGGCCTAGGGAACAGTGGTCAGGCTGGGGGTAGGCAGGGGTAAGCACTGTCCCTCGCTGAGCCCCTTGTCCCCCAGTGGTGACAGGTGTAGATGGGCAGTGGAGGGTGGGGGTTACTCACACAAAAGTAGCCACCTTGCCCTCCCTGCATTTGAGCCTATGCTGGCTTCTGGGCTCTCCCGGCATGACACATCAGGGACACATCAGGTCCTTACGCCATCACTGGCCCAGGAGGATGGATGATCCTGGTGTTCTTATGACTGGGGTCCTCTCAGAGTCAGCCAGGCTGCAGGGAGGCCCTGGTCTGGGTACGGCTCTGTGCCCCTGGCGGGTCAGGGTCCCTGGGGCTCACGTTGACAGGAAGGGAAAACCGGTCTGGACAAAAGCCACTTTTGCCCACTCAGGACTGCCTTACCTCTTTGCATGCCCTGCCCCAGCTTTCGACTCTCACAGACCCTGACCTCTTCCCTGGATGGTGAGGTATGAAGTGATCCTCCTCCCCTACATGGTTCAGAGGATGGAACCGGCCCTCACCCTCCTGTGGATTCTTGTGCCCGTCAGGTGGGGCTGAACTCAGGGAGCCCCCTGGGCTTGCTGACATCCATGACTACCAGCAGCAGGGACCCATCCACTCCTCAGTCCCTGTCGGGAAGCCCCAGAAACGGTGGCACCCCTTGGAGGAGCAGCTGGGGCGGCTGGAGGCTGAGGTGACCAAGCTCAGACAGCAGGTACCATGGAAGCAAGCACTGCATGTTTGGGGTGGGGTGGACTTTTGCATACCGGAAGGAGAAGAGAGAGTTTGGGAGGCAGCCCTGGGGACCCTAAAATAATTTCATTTGAAATGCCGACAGAGAAGGTCTCATCTGAACAGTCCTTAACATCTGTTCTTTGACGGGTGAAGACTCTCCAGGGTATCTGTTGTGTGAGTCGGGCTTCCCACAGCCTTTCACAACAGAGCACCTACTCTGTACAGGCACTGGAGGGGGGTCTCCTTTCTGTCCAGCGATGAACCTGGGGCCCCCCATGCTCCCTGAGAACTGTTGGAGATGGATGGTGATGGAGGGAGATCCACCTCTGCTGTGAAGCTGTCAAATTTCCTTCTCATCCTCCCCCAATTTTTGCACCTCACAAACCCTTGAGAAATGGTGGAGGACGCTGAGCTGAAGCCTCACCTCTTCCCTCAGAACAAGGACCTGCAGGCCAGGGTGAGGTGGCTGGAGTCCTGTGAATGCCCCCCTGCCTCTGCCCCGTGCTGGGGGATGGGGCGCGCCTGGCCTGAGGGAGCTCGCTGGGAGCCTGACGCCTGCACAGCCTGCATCTGCCAGGACGGGGTGGCACACTGTGGTCCTCAGGCCGGCCTGCCGCACTGCCTAGGTTAGTGTCACCCCATCTACCCACTGGGCCACTTCCAGCAGATGATGCTGGGCCTGAGTGCCACGCTGTCTTTTCCTCAGGCTGCAGCCACAATGGTCATGTCTATGGCGACGGGGAGACCTTCTCCCCAGATGCCTGCATTGTCTGCCGCTGCCTGGTGAGTTCCCGAGACCCACCAGGTATCCCGTGCCCGTCCCTCCAGCCTCCCTCCAGCTACCTGCCACCAGATACTGTGTGACGGGGTCTCCCTGCCCTTTATCCACTCGTACCCCTGGTGGCCTTGGGCTGATTCTTACAGGCTCCACTTTCTGAAGTGCACCCCCCCCCCCACAGAGGCCCCAAGCCTCTTGATTTGGCCCTGGCAAATAGTGGTGTGGAGGGCAGAGGATGCAGGGGCTGTCTTCTTTCTTCAGCGGCTCACCTGTGTAACCTTCTGTGTTTCCTTCAAGTCACCCCATCTGCTACCTCACATTCTGTCTGCTTGCTCTCTGTCACTTGCCTCCACAGCATTTTCTTCTGGCCTTTTCTTTCTCACTCCTCCATCGAGAGGATCTCTCCACTCTGGGGAAGTTGCTGGCACCTGGAAAAGAAGGTTCCCGGGGTCAAGGGCTTGAGGAATGATGGGATGGATAGGACGTCTCTTTTCTGCCCTTGGGCTAGGGTAGCCCATGTATGCGGAGCCAATTCAGCCTCTGTTCTTAACAAGTCCCCCTCTGGGGTGAGGCCGTGCGGTCACTCTAGCCTGCTTCTGCAGGAAGGGGCCATCACCTGTACCCAGAAGCCGTGCCCAGGAGGACCCTGCCCTGAGCCAGGAGCATGCTGCCCACACTGTGAACCAGGTCAGCCGGCCACAGCACCCCCCCACCCCGCCTAGTGCTCTTGCTCTAGGGGACCTGAGAGTGAGCTAGTGGGAGGATCACTAGCTAGGGGGCGGGGATGGGGTGGGGGGTGTGCAGAGCTGATGCAGGAGCCATCAAAGACGGACCCTGGCCTGGGACTGCATCAGATTAGCAGGACCCTAGGGAGGTTCTGGTTTAGTTGAGGAGATAAATTTATAGCTAATCTAGGTAAGATCCAATGAACAGATTAAGAGATGTATAAGGCAGCATGCGCTTTGCCAGGGGAAGGAATGGGAGGGCAGGGGATGCCCACCTGAGTAGCCAATCAGGGAGGCCTTCACTGGCCAGGGCTCATTCGAGCTAGATCTCCAAGGGAAGGTGGGATTTCACCAGGAGAAGGAGTACTTGAGGTCCTTTTGCACACAGGAACCAGGCAGGGAGAAATGTGTTCCAAGAGGCAGTCTAGGAAGGCCAGCAGAAACAGGCTGCTATCAGCCCTGCAGTTGGACTTTCTTCTGTGGGCAGTGGGGAGTTACTGAAGGCCGAAGAGCCAGAGTGTGGCATATTCAAATAGAATATTTAGGAATATTCAGCTGCTGTGGACTGGATGCAGAAAGACCAGTTGGAGGGCTTTATAACCATTGTCTAGGCATGGAGCCAAAAATGGTAGGAGACTGCAACCAGGGAAGTGTTTCTAAAGAATGGGCAGGAGCTGGTGATTGGCTGGATCTCTGGAGTAATAGTGACCTTTAATAAAAGGAAACAAGGGGCTGGGAATTTAGCTCAGTGGTTAGAGTGCTTGCCTTGCAAGCACAAGGTCCCGAGTTCAATCCCCAGCACCAAAATAAATAAATAATAAAAGTAAACAAATAAACAAAAAAGACACCGCTTTCAAGACACCTTACTCCCAACTGTTGTAAAATAAATATATTGTTTATGTTAGCGTTAGACTCTTGACTGCCACCTTCTGGAAAGGTGTAGTAAATATAAAAATCTGTTACCTGGGTCCTGAATTGTGTCCCTGTGATGTGGCACCCTGCCCTCTGGGTCTGGTTTTGCAGGCTGTCCTGAGGGCCACAGATCTGGGGAAACATGGCATCCAGAGCCCTGTGTCATCTGTACCTGCCAGGTACGGGAATCAGGGCCTGGCCCCAGCTGCCACCTGCGTCCCTGCTGCCCCAGGCCTGATTATGCTCACCCTAATCTGGGGGCAGGACCTGGCTGCTGCCTCCACCCAGGTGCTGTGGCCTGGAGCCTGCTAGGCTGCAAGGCCTGCAGAGCAGCCCGGCTCAGGCAGTGGGGAGGGAGCAAAGTGGGGCTCAGTGTCTGCCCTGCAGGCAGGGACTGTGCGGTGCCAGGGGCCCTCATGCTCCGACCTCAGCTGTCTGGAGAGCTACACCCCACCTGGGGAGTGCTGCCCCGTCTGCCGGACAGGTGACCTCCCACTCTGCCTGCCCTTCTGTCCCCTCAGCCCCAGTAGGTCCAGTTCCCACTTGGGATCATACCATCCCTTGGGGATGCCCACCCTTGCTCTCTAGTGACCCACCTGTCACCCTGGCAACCCTCCCCAGGCTGTGAGTATGAGGGGCAGCTTTACGAGGAGGGAGCCAGCTTCCTGTCCATCTCCAACCCTTGTCTCCAGTGCTCCTGCCTGGTGAGTCCCCTGTCACCTGTGCCCAGGCTCCAGCCTGGGCCATGCCAGCCACTCTTTCAGACATTTACTATATTCCCTGTGAGAGCTGGTGCCGGCGTAGTCCTCCCCCCAGCCCTGCCTGACACCTCCCTGCCCCACACCTCTGGGAGACCCAAGGGCGTTTACAGCTGTTGGTGCATTACAGAGGAGCTCGGTTCGCTGTGCACCCCTGAAGTGCCCAAACAGTCCCTGCCCTGAGCCAGTCCTGAGGCCTGGCCACTGCTGCCCAGCCTGCCAAGGTGAGAGCCCCTGAGCCTTCCCTCACAGAGCCCCTGGCAGACCATCACTCCATTTCTTCACCTCTGTAGCCCACCCTCTGGCCTCTGATTTGGTTTGTGGGAGAAGGGGGAGAAATGCCTAAGCTCAAATTCTGCCATTGTCACTTAGTGGTTGTGTGATTCTAAGTCACTCTGTGCCTCCATTTCCCTGTTTGTAAGATGCATGTAGTAATCTAGACATCACAGTGCGGTGTAATGGGGGGCAGCCCTCAGAGATGACCACTAGAGGGAGACCCTGAGTCATACACCAAGTCTGTGAAACAATGTCACAGTCAGGAATAAGAGCAGGGCCAGGCGAGGTGGTGCATGCCTGTAATCCCAGCACTCTGGAGGCTAAAGCAGGAGGATTGCCATGAGTTTGAGGCCAGTTTGAGCTACATAGAGAGTTCAAGGCCAGCCTGAACTACAGAATGAGACCCTGTCTCAAAAAACAAAATACAAAACAAAAAGGAATAAGAGCAGGGGCCAGGTACCCTGGAAACTCAGAAGACCACCTAATCCAGCTGGACTCAGAAGGGAAACAGACCCAGAGGCAGCTGGTGCTAAGGAGACCTGTAAGGATAAAGAGCAGTGAGCTGGGTGATGGGTCAAAAAAAGCAGAAGACATTCCAGGATGAGGGGGCGGTATAAGCCAGGGCTTGGACCTGACCCTCATTATGCGGGTGTGTACATTAGGGGCACAGTACAAGTAGCTATGGCTAAACCTCTAAGGGAGAGGTGAGGAGCAACAGCCTGCAGCGGGGGCAGATGTGGCTGTGCCGTTGAGGAAGGCCAGGAGGCAGACTGAGGGGCGCCTTCACTCTGCCTGGGCAGAGGCATGGCCTGGCCAGTGAAGGCTTATGGAGAGCATGGGGCAAGGGGCATGCTGAGGCTGGAACTGGGCCACCTCCCACCAGGCCTCTTCTGTCCCCAGCCCCGGGCTGCACAGAAGGTGCCACTCACAGGGACCATGGCCAAGAGTGGACTGCACCTGAGGACCCCTGCAGGATCTGCCGGTGCCTGGTGAGTCCCGTCCCATCCTCAGGCTCGTTTGTTCTGGTGAGCGCATCGCATGGGCACTGAGAGGGACAGAGATAGAGAAGATGGAATCCTGGGCGCTGTGAGCATGGCGCCCGGGTGTGCTCAGCTGTGTACACTCTGAGCACAGGGGTGTCCAGCAGGTTTGTGATCCTGACTCAAGGAAGCGGGAGAGACCGAGCAGGGTATGACAGCAGCAAAAGCCCCCGGGAGCTTGACTTGGGATATCCAATTCGATGGGCACCACTACATGTGGCCACTGAGCCCTGGAATGTGGCTGGCAGAAGCCAGATGTGCCTAAGTGTCCAATCACATTGATTTCAAAGACTTAGGAAGAACGAAGAGATGTAAAATATCTTATTAATATATTGTATTGGTTACATGTTGAAATAATATTTTGCACATACTGGGCAAATGGAAAATATATTACTAAAACTGTTTTGTGGGATTGAACCCAGAGCCTCACACTTGCCAGGCAGTCAGTTTGCCACTGAATTACATCCTTGGGACTTTTTAAAATTTTATTTTGACACAGCATCTGGCTGCTAAGTTGCCCAGACTGACCTCAGTCTCCCAAGTAGCCGGGATTATAGGCATGAATTACCACAGTCCTCTTTAAAGTTTATTTTCATGTGTTTTTTATTTTTTAAAACATGGCTTTAAGAACCAGGCATGAAGTGCACCTCTGTAATCCAGTACTTGGGGGGCTGAGGCAAGAGGATTTGTGAGTTCAAGGGCAGCCGGAGCAACATAACAAGTTCCAGGCTAGCCTGGACTACATAGCGACACCTGTTTAAAAAAAAAAAAAATCCAAAACTTGGTTTTAGTATATGTGCTGCCGAAGCGAGCACCAAAACTTGGTTTTGAGAGAATTTAACAGCTTGCACTAAGCTTTTCACCAAGGTTGTACTTTTTTTTTTTTTTAAAGCTTGTATTTTAACAGCTTTCAGAGACCCTGTTTTGTTCAGCCCACTGACTTACCACTGCACACACATCTAAGTGGCTTGCTTTACAGTCCTCTGGGACAAGTACAGGTCTAGAGCTTCACGGGAGGGGTGGTGCTTACCTAGGCCTTAAAGGATGAGTTGGATTCCAGGAGGGGGAAGTAGGGGAAGATACTCCAGGAATAGGGAATAAAGAGCAGGAAGCTAGGGGCCCAGCGGCCTTAGTATCAGGCAGGCAAGTGTCATGGAGCTTCCTGACAGCCTGCTAAAGACCAAGACTCTGTGGTGAAGGCCACTGAGGTGCCCAGCTCCCATGTCCTCGCCCTTCCTGTTCACATTGACCCTTCACACCCATGAGAAGAGTCACTGGGTGCCCTGGTGGGGCTGGAGGCAGTGAGCCCAAGGCTGCAAATGTGAATTCAAGGAATGGTAACTGTCAAGGACAGGCTGAGAGGGTAGCACCAGCTGTCATGTTAAGTATCCACTTCAGAGGTGGGTGTCACACTGACACCTTCTCTCACTTCATCACACGCCTAGGAGGATAGGACTATTATTGTCCATTCTTGCTTTCTTTTTTTTTTAAGGTTTTTTTTGAGGCAGGGTCTTGCTATGTAGTTGAGGCTGGCCTCAAACTCCACAGTGATCCTCCTGCCTCAGCCTCCGGAGTGCTGGGATCATGGGTGTGCACCACCATGCCCAGCTCTTATTGTCCATCTTTTCCAGATAGGTAAACCGCATCACAGAGTATTCGAGTAATGTGCTAGGTTTTATTTATTATTTATTTTTATTTAGAGGACAATTTATTTAAAAGTGGGGAAAAAGGGGGGAAAGGAGATGATAGATAGCTACCTGATAAGTAGGAAGCATTCGAAAGTGAAATACTCCTGTGCTAGATTTTACACTGTAACAGTACTAGTTTCCTAGGGCTGCTGTCACAAAGGACAACAGACCACGTGGTGTAAACAGCAGAAATCTAATCTAAGTCCAAGATCAATGTAATGGCCAGGTCAGTTCTTTCTGAGGGCTGTGCTTCTCCCAGCTGTGGGGGTTGCTGGCATTGCTCGACTGTATGTCAGGGTCTACAGTTCGTTCCCCTTGTTACAAGTACACCAGTCATGCTGGATTAGGGGCCCACCTGCTCCGGTGTGACCTCATCTCAGCTAATTATTATGAGGCACTGAGGGCCAGGACTTTAACATATGCATGGGGTGTGTGCAGTTCACCAAAAACATCATCCAGTGCCCCTGACAGCTGGACCTCCAGTGCTGTTTCTGCTGTTTGCCTGAACCTTGATGGCCCCCTCCCCTGCCACCTCTCCCCAGGAGGGCCACATCCAGTGCCGCCAGCGAGAATGTGCCAGCCTGTGCCCATACCCTGCCCGGCCGCTCCCAGGCACCTGCTGCCCCGTGTGCGATGGTGAGTCACTGGGTGGAACAGGGTCCCTAGTTGACTGCTGGCCCAGCTCAGGTTTCCCATAAAGGCCAGGAGTGAGGCAGGGAGGGCCTTGGTGACAGTCCGAGCACCTCTTCCCAACAGGCTGTTTCCTAAATGGGCGGGAACACCGCAGCGGGGAGCCGGTGGGCTCCTGGGACCCCTGTTCGCACTGCCGCTGTGCTGTGAGTGGCTGCCTGGCAGGACCAGCCTGGCTTCTGGGCCTGCCTGCCATCTGCTGACCAGATCCTGTTGGCAGAATGGGAGCATCCAGTGTGAGCCTCTGCCCTGCCCACCTGTGCCCTGCAGTCACCCAGGCAAGATCCCTGGGCAGTGCTGCCCCATCTGCGATGGTGAGTGGGAGCCAGAGTTGCAGCAGAGGGGCAGCAGTGGCTGCAGGGGTCCCTGGGTGGTGACAGCTTAGCTTCCCTTGCACCTAATCTGCTGTCCCCACAGGTGAGTCCGCACCTCACCTCAGGGAAAAGTAGGGGCTGTGCTGGGAGCTGTGCTGTGGCATGAGGAAGGGCTGGATGCCTCAGGCGCCAGCCCTGTCCTCCTTCTTCCCATCCAGGCTGCGAGTACCAGGGACACCAGTATCGGAGCCAGGAGACCTTCAGGCTCCAGGAGAGTGGCAGCTGTGTCCGCTGCTCCTGCCAGGTGGGCAGTCCCACCATCTCCCACCCAGGCTGTCTTGCTCCTTGAGAGCCTCTCACCTGGCCTCCCTCCTAGGCGGGTGAGGTTGCCTGTGAGGAGCAGGAGTGCCCGGTTGCCCCCTGTGCCCCAGCTGACTCTGTCCCGAGGCTCTGCCCAGGTGGGTGCTGAATGGGAGGAGAGTGTTCCTTTGCAGTAAGGGGAGGGGGGCTCAGAGGGTTCAGAAGCTCCAGGAGGGTGGCAAACCTGGGACCCTGTGGGTTGGGAAAGACGGGATGGGTGGCAAGTGTTGGGCTTCTATGGTGACAAGCCCCTTGCCACAGCCTGTGTGCTCAATGAAGAAGAATTTGCTGACGGGGTCCAGTGGGAACCTGATGGGCAGCCCTGCACCTCCTGCTCCTGCCAAGATGGGGTGCCCATCTGTGGGGCTGTGCTCTGCCCCCCTGCCCCCTGCCAGCACCCCACCCAGTCCCCCGGTAAGTGCCTCACTGCCCCCTGGCTTTCTTCCCCTGCTTCACTCTGCCCACCTGACCAGCCCGCCCCACCCAGGTGCCTGCTGCCCCAGCTGTGAGAGCTGCACCTACCATGGCCACGAGTATGCCAATGAGCAGAACTTCACAGACACGGACAACCCTTGCCATGCCTGCCACTGCAAGGTACCTCTCCAGCTTGCCACTACCCTGCTAAGCCCCTCCTGGGGCCACCCCCACAGCCTCTCCCTGCTCCCAGGACGGGACTGTGAGGTGCTCCGTGATCGAGTGCCCTCCCACCACCTGTGCCAGGCCCCAAAGTCGACCCGGCCAGTGCTGCCCCAGGTGTCCAGGTACAGCTTACTTCTAATGGCCCTGTGGGCAGATCACATACCTTGAAAACCAACAGACTTCTGAACCATTATTGGTCCCACACAACAGAGTACTCCCTGGTACTCAAGGGGGTGGGTGGAAGGAGAGTAGAGATTTGTTATCCCTTCCCTCCTGTCCTGTGCTTCCTCTTCCAGTGCCTCACATCTCAGATACATTCGCACACCCACCTGTGTGACACAGGTTCATGCATCTGTAGGTAGGGGACTGGGTGTGGGGGTGCGAGGGGACTCAATTCCTGCCCACACGGAGAGTCTGTGCTAGAGCGTGTGTCACAAGCAGAGACACACAGGTGAAAGGTCTCCTTTGCCTCTGCACCCTCAGAGACACATCTGCCTGCAGGTAAAAGGACCCGAATACACACACACACACACACACACACACACACACACACAGAGGATACAACGTCTGCACACACGTGCACACAGCTCCCTCCTCCCTCCACGGAGTCAGCTTCCAAGCCAGCACAGCGGTGACTCTGGATTCCCCGGGGAGAACGGCTGTCACCTCCTGCTGTCAGCATTTGTCCCCATTCCAACTCCCACTGCCCAGACTGCACCCTGGAGAGACAGGTGTTTGTGGATGGCGAACGCTTCTCCCACCCTGGAGACCCCTGCCAAGAGTGCCACTGTCAGGAAGGCCATGCCCGCTGCCAGCCTCGCGCCTGCCGCGAGGCTCCCTGTGCTCACCCGCTGCCCGGTACCTGCTGCCAGAACGACTGCAGAGGTGAGGCAGGGTGGGGAGGGTGCCTGCGCCTGGGCCAGGGGGTCTCCCTGGGGCTAGAGCTGCTACCTCCCCCAGGCTGCGCCTTTGGAGGGAAAGAGTACCCCAACGGAGCCGACTTCCCCCACCCCTCGGACCCCTGCCGCCTGTGTCGCTGTCTGGTGAGTGTGCCCCGGAGGAGAGAGGGTCGCAGAGGAGTGGCGGCGGCGGGGCTTGGGGAGGTCGAGAGGGGCCCACCAGATGGGGTGAGAAGGGGCCTTATCCCTCTAACTTGCCTGGTGCCGTCCCTCCGTCCCCACGCAGAGTGGCAACGTGCAATGCCTGGCCCGCCGCTGCCCGCCGCTGCCCTGTCCCGAGCCGGTGCTGCCGCCCGGAGGCTGCTGCCCGCAGTGCCCGGGTAGGGGCCTCTCCGCGCCGCCGCGCCTCCCCGGTCTCTCCGAACCCCTCTGACCCTCTCTCACCCGCAGCCGCCCCCGCCCCCGCCGGCTGCCCGCGGCCCGGGGCCGCGCCCGTCCGCCACCAGGAGCGCTTTTCCCCTCCTGGCGACCCCTGCAGCAGCTGCCTCTGCCTCGACGGCGCGGTGTCCTGCCAGCGGCTGCCCTGCGCGCCCGCGCCCTGCGCCCACCCACGCCGGGGGCTCTGCTGCCGCTCCTGCGACGGTATAGCCCCGATCCGGCATCGCTTCTTCGGCCGCCCCTGCCGGGTTCCCGCTCACTCTGTCCCGGAACAGAGCAGCCCCGAATTCCCCTTCCTCCAGGCCGGCTCCTGGCACAGCAGGGTTCTCTTTCGGAACTGGAGGGGTGGGGTGCCGCTGAGCGGCGAAGTGGTTGCGCAGGATGCACGGGCCCCCAGGGTCACCCTAGCATTAAAAGGGTGTGTGGGGGGGTGCAAGGCGGCGGCAATGCCGTGTCGCAGGGCCCGGGAGCCGAATACCAGGCCCCGAGTCCCTGACCGCCTCCGCAGGCTGCCTGTACCAGGGGAAGGAGTTCGCCAACGGGGAGCGCTTTCCGTCGCCCGGCGCCGCGTGCCGCGTGTGCCTCTGCTGGGAGGGCAGTGTCGCCTGTGAGCCCAGGGCTTGTGCCCCCGCACAGTGCCCCTTCCCCACCAGGGGCGACTGCTGTCCTTCCTGCGATGGTGAGGGGCGGGGACAGGGGACTGGAGGGCGGGAGAGCAGAGATGGGAGACCTGGTCCCAATCCGCCTTACTGCCCTAGAAGGATGCGGTTATATATAAATGTAACCATATATATTATATATAATCATATATATTTATGTTTATATATATACATATATACACACACATATATATTAACAGCAAGGAAAAAAGCTCTGGACTAAAGCCTGTATTTTCTCCGGCTTTTGATGCTACTTGTATGACTTTGGGCAAATTACATAACCTCTCTGGGCTTAATTTTTAACTCCTGTTGGCTGGGGACTTAGCTCAGTGGTTAGAGCGCTTGCCTCAAGGCCCTGAGGTTGATCCCCGATACCAAAAAAGAACGATTTGAACAGACCCAGTTCTCACATCTTTGGCCTCTAATATTATTTTAGCAATTATTGCTGCACAACTCCTATCAACAGAATTTTTATTTATTTGGTACATTTCCTCAAATAAATTCACTTAAATTTACTTACACAGGAGTTATGTATCACATAGGAAATGGAAAATTGGACTTACCAGGAATAGATTACCGAAAATGAACACAATTGAAATACAATATTGTTAAATTCTAGGGAGATGCTTTTGCCTGTCAAGGCTTTCAGAGACTCACCCTCCCTTTTTACAAAGGGAAGTAAGCAAGGGTGGCTACCACCCTGCTGGGACCCTGTCCTCTCCTCGATTAATCAGAGGGCCTGAAGGGCATTGCAAAGGGGAAGGCCGAGTGCCGCCTACACCACTCCCTCTCAGGTGGGGAAAATTGATGCCACAGGCAGTGGCTTGCTGAGTATTTAACCTGAGGGACAGATCCTCAAAGCTTGTTTCCTAGGGATGGACAGAGGGATTTCTTACAGGCTGTGGGGGAGAAAGCTTGCCGGAGCCCCACCACCCCCATGCCCACCGCACCTCCACCCAGTGCCCATTCTCCGAGGGTCTGGCCTTCTTTCTGCCTGGCCGAGCTCAAAGCCAGTGGCTGTTTCCCTCCCATTCTCCCTCCTAGCTCCCGCCTCTCCTCTTCCACCTCTCTCCCTGCTCCCATCCCATTCTCCCTGTAGCCCACCCCTCTCCTTCTCGCCTTGGCAGGTTGTGAATACCTGGGTGAGTCCTACCTGAGCAGCCAGGACTTCCCGGATCCTCAGGAACCCTGCAACCTGTGCACCTGCCTCGGAGGCTTTGTTACCTGCAGCCGCCGCCCCTGTGAGCCTCCAGGCTGCAGCCACCCTCTCGCCCTGCCAGGGCGCTGCTGCCCAACCTGCGAGGGTAAGGCTACACCTGCTTTCCCAAGGGCCCCAGCTGGCCTCCAGTGGTCAGGAGCTTTGCTACCCAGCTGAGCCATGTCAGCCCTCCCCTGAGATAGACACACACTCTCATGCTCGTCCCTAGACTCCTGTCACACCATACCCATGCAGTCCTCTCTGTCTGCACAGTCACCTCACTCCAGATTATCACATTCACCAAATAAATGGACCTGGGGGTTGGGGATTTAGCTCAGTGGTAGAGCACTTGCCTAGCAAGCACAAGGCCCTGAGTCCAATTCCCAGCACCCCTAAAAACAAACAAACAAACAAACTTGGTCCTTCGCTTTCCATTTCTTCCTACTCTTAGGATTGTTTCACTGCCTTCCTAAAATATGTCTCCCACTCAAAACTGCCCATTGCTCTGCTGTCATTAACCAGGAGGGGCAGCTTCCTCAGCCCACCGTGCCTGGCCCAGCCCACCTGGCTGCAGGACCAGTGTGCCCACGCCACACTGTCACCTTCCCACCTGGCGGGAAGTTCCCAGCCACCTTTCATCCCACCTTGTCCTCTCTGCTTCTTCAGTCTCTCTGCCCAGAATACACTGTCCTCCAGTCATACACACTGTTAGGTTACTGCCCAGGTTTATTACAGCTCAGTGTTACAGCTCAATTAGATGCGCAGCCCGGGTCCGC
>PVJO010019048.1:0-35178 GCA_004026905.1 Hystrix cristata | reverse complement strand
TTTCAACAAATATACACTGAACATGCTTGTAAAGATTCAGCGTTTCAGTGTAGCATGGTGACATGGGCCTGTAATCTCAGCACTCTGGGAGGCTGAGGCAAGAGGGTGGGAAGTCCAAGCCCAGCCTGGGGAATTTAGTGACTTAGGGAGACTCTGTCTCAAAATTTAAAAAAATAAAAATAAAAAGGGGCTGGGAATGTAGCTCAGTGTGAAGGCACGGGATTCAATCTCTAGTATCTGAAAAGAAAAAAAAAAAAAGGCATTTCTCCCATTCCCCAAAAGTGAAGTGGACTGTTGAATGATAACCATCTCTGTTGTCACCTATATAGTCATTGATGATAATAAGCTATAATTAATTAGGAAAACCTTGATTTTTCTTCTGTTTTCCTGTGTCAAAGATATTGTATTAGTTACCTTTCCAGAGTCAGTGGTTTGCAAGAGAGCAGATTTAATACAGGACGTTTATGAGTTACAACATTCACTCATATGCCAAATGCAGGAAGAGTGCTGAATGTCTCTCCATGCACTGGAGACCCGAAAGATCCAGTCAAGGTCTGGAAGCCCATGGCTATGTCCCAGGTACGTCCATGTCTGCAGATGATGGCTGCAGAAATCTTTACTGGAACCAGGACATGATGCTCACAGCAGAGATGAAGACCAGAGCTCCCCGAAGCAACAGCAGCCATCCTCGAAAACAGCAAGGCCCCCAGCTCCTCCTGTGATGAGAACAGCCGAGTTCATTCAGGAAAACTAGCCACGAGACAGCTTCTCCTGGGAAACAGCCAGCAACTATCTTCTGCTCCTGTTCTCCTTTGTGTTGTGTCAGCAACAATCCTCAGGTGGATCTTCTACGCCCAAAACCACACAGACTCAGTCCAGCTGGGCGCTCCTGCTCAAGTTGACCATATCAGTCCACCACAGATACACAAAACTGGACACTAGTTAAAGCAGTAAGAATAGACTAAAGTCATAAGTATTGCAGTAAGAAAAAGGAACCCATCATGAACTGAGCTCAGCTTCATTAGTGCAGAGTTGAGTGGGCAAGAGCAGGGGTCCAAGCAGAGTCAGGAAGTGGAAATTCATGAAAAGGAAGAGGGCATTCGTTCATGTCATCTGGGTTTGTTCACTGGTGCTAACTGGAGAAGAAACAAACTTCTGCATCTGTAATAGGTGACAGTGACGTAAGTTATAGGAAGACATACACCCAGCAGGGAGAGTTTTAATGTTTGCATTTCAAAGGACAAGACCTTTTTGGGTGGTAAAAAATTATATTTCAAAGGGAGAGAAAAGGGATTTATAATTGCAAGCTTTCTTAGTTGCCTGTCACCAGGTTTTGGCCAAAACAGTCAGTTCTCTTCATTTTTCTCAGGCCGGCACTTTAAGGGGGCTCAAGTCACCCTAAGGTTATAGCCTTGAGCTGTTAGAAACAATGCTGGTGTTTGATCTAGTCTCTTAGTGTCTGCAGGTGGACAAACCATTCCTGCCAAGAGTCTACAGTTTTTATAGGGCAAGATTGTAGTCTAGTCGGGGAGTGAGCTCCGAGATCTTCACCAGAGTTTGGTCAAGAAAAGTCATTGTCACCTGGTGGAAACCTCAGCTCCCAGTGTGGCTCCAGGCCTGAGGCCTGGGGTTGCTAGCTCTGTTGCTGCTCTGGGCTCTCGCAGATGGATGTGTCTGAGAGCAACAGCATTTTTGGGTTTCTGACTTGAAGAAGGAGGCCCCTTCTTGCCACATCTTCAGTTGGCATATGAGTAGCTTCCCCAACACTAATATTTAATGCTTCCCTTACCATAATTGCAACTCTGTTATAGGAGACAAATACCTTGTATAGATCTCATTCTATAACATTAAAGACACACACCTTGTACAGTTTGAGTGCAGTTTGTCCCCACCACAACTCATGCTGTGGTTTGGTCCCCAGTCTAATAGTGTGGAGAGCTGGTGGGTCATGAAGGATTTTCACCTTCTTGAAAGGGCTAATGCCATCTTGTGGGAGATTCCTTACCCTCGTGGGACTGGACTGGCTGTCCAGGGAGAGGGTTGTGTTAGTGAGGTCGCCTCTGGTGTTTCTCCTCTTCTGCATGCACCTGCTTGGCCTTCACTTTCTGCCATGAGTTGAAGAAATAGGCCCTCAGCAGAAGCTGAGCAAATGCTGCTTCCATATTCTTAGACTTCTTGGCCTCCAGAACCATGAGCCAGAATAAATCTCTTTGTAAATAATCTCAGCTATTCTGTTATAGCAATAGAAAATAGACAGCACAAAGACCCCTACAAGTGTGTTGGAAAGACTGCCTTTTTAAAAAAATTCTGTCTTTGTACCCTGAGGCCTGAGGCCCTGTTCACAATCGCTGTCCCCTGGTGGTGGTGGGGGAGACGAGGCTGCATGATGCTGAGACGCCCACCTCTCTCTTGCCATGGATTGCCTCCTCTCAGCTGCTCCAGAAGGGGAGACCTTGACCCAAGTTCCGCCCATCCTCCTGTCCCTGCTTCGGCTCCATCCACCTGGTGTTGGTCTCTGCCACGATCTAGTCACAGCCTGTTACATACCTGGCTTGCTCCTACAGCACAGGCTTCTTATAGTCCTCCACTGTGCTGGTCTCAGTCACTTTTCTGTCACTGGGACACAATACCTGACTCTCACAACCTGAAGGAAAAGGGGAATATTTTGTCTCATAATTTCAGTCCATGGTTGGCTGGCTCCAAGGCAGGAAGGGCATGGTGGAAGAAAGTGCTCACATTATGGCAATCGGGAAGCAGAGAGAGGAGGGAAGAGCTGAGGACTAGAATATACCCTTCCAGGTCATGGCCCAGCGACCACCTCCAATGAGGCCCCACCTAACCGCACAATAACTCATCAGTTGATCCATTGATGAGTATAGTGCCCCCAGGATCTGAGCATCTTCCAAATGCTTGAGATTTTGGGGGATGTTTCAGAGCTAACCTGTAACAGTGTTCCTGGGGTCTAGGCCAGTAACCCAAGTAGACAACCAACCAATTGAATTAGTGAGTGAAATCTCTGTAAACTGCAGTTTCCTCATCTATAAATGAAGGGGTCTGACAGGAATGGTGGTCATCTCCAGGGAGCTTCCAGACCTGACAGTCTATGATATCATGTACCCCACAGCCCAAAACATTTATTTTTTAAATTGACAGATAAAATCTTACGTACTTATTGTATATAACATGATGCTTTGAAGTATCTGTACATTGTGGAATGTCTAAATCTAGCTAATTAATGTATGCATTACCTGACCTCAAGTAGTTGCCTTTTTTGTAGTGAGAACACTTAACATCCACTCTTAGCATTTTGGGTTTTGTTTGTTTGTTTGTTTGTTTGTTTGAGACAGGGTCTCATCGTGTAGTTTGGGATGGCCTTCAACTCTATGTAGCCCAGGCTGGCCTTGAACTTTTGGTGATCTTCCTGACTCTGCCTCTCCAGGGCTAGAATTACAGGTGTGCGCACTGTGCCGGGCCTCTGCTTAGCATTTTTCAAGACTACAGTGCACTGTTATTATGGTCACCATGCTGTACAATAGATCTCTTGAGCTTATTTCTCTTATCTAACTGCAATGTTGTATCCTTTGACCAACATCTCTCCAATCCCTGCTCCCCACCTTGGTGCAAAATATTCGGCAGTTATTGTCTTCTTTTTCAACAGACATCAGCAATTTAGACACTTTTTGTAACTTTAGTTTCTTCTAACACAAATGAAAATCAGCAAGTGTAAATAAAATACAATTGAATAAAGAATGAGTTATTTATAAAGCCATGTCATAACTTTTTGTTATTTTTCTTAAATAATGACAACTTTTAAAGGTTAGTTTTGTGCAAAACTTTAAATGTTAGTCTAAAATATGTTTTTGTCCCATCATTTCTTAAATATTTGACTTTGCTGGTATGGATTATTTGCCCTTTGCAATACTTTTTCTGTCTTCAAACCTCCAAATAAATTAAATACCAGGGAAACAATAAATATAACCTTGTGGTTCTGTTCATTCATCACCTCAGACTGTGCTCATAAATTAATAAGAAATATTTCTATGTTAATCCATAGAGCAAGTGATAAGTTTTGAACCTCAGCTTCTAAAAAATTCATCTGGGTATTTATAAATTGAATTTGTCACATCCAAGCTAATGTTTCATGAGAAAGAATGTTCAGTGATTTGTAAATCTGTCCTTTCTATTCCCACCACCACTGCCCAGGCTGTTTGCTTTAAATTTGGTTTTATTTTCACTACTGACATTGATTTAAATGGCATTTACATTGCATAGAAAATAAAAGAGGTCTTCGGCACAAAATATCACTCCAATAAGTAAATATAAATCACTGTGATTGAAATGTCATCTGGCTCAGCTGGCCAGCCACATAATGTCCATGAAAATTCTCACCAGAGAGCAAGGAACTTACTCCCTCCTCAGCACTGACCGTTTGGATCCGCAAGGCCTTGGGCATCTCTCCATACCTGGCGGTCAGATCATGGCTCTGTGCCTTTGTCCCTCATTATCAGGGAGGCGTTTGGAAGCCTGCGGCAGCGGGGTTCTCATGGATGGTGGCCTTGGGTTCCTCCAGATGCAAGACCTGACTTTTGTACTTTTCCTGCCAGTCCTCCACGATGTACTGGTGGTACGGGTCGTGGGAATGTTCTCGCCTCTTGGATTTCACCGTGCTCACCAGGATAGCCACAATGATGAAAGAGAACATTCCGATCATCACCATGAGATACAAGATGACATAGTAGAAGTTCTCCGCATCCACTTTGGCTTGGAGAGCCTCTTGTTCCATGGTCGTGTTCCTGCGCCAGTTGTCCATATAAGTAACAAAAATCCTTTTGAAGACATCTTCCAGGGTCTGTGTCAAATTGGACAAAGTAATCATGTTTTCCTCCTGCTGAAATACAAATAATAAATAGCTGATGAGATTAAGAAAACAGATCCTTTCTACTTATGGCTCTTTTGGGAAGGGAGAGGAAGCAGTGGACAGTAATATCTCTTTTCACCTGGCTGTTGATTCATTGCATACTTTGTTAGTCTTTAAACTAACCAGATATGGTGGTAGACTTATTGTAGTCATCTTGAGTCAAAACGCCCAGCTGGACTGAGTTGATGCGGTTCTGGGCATAGAGGATCCACCTGAGAATTATTGCCAACACACCATAAAGGAGAACGGGAGCAGAAGGTAGCAGAGGGCTGTTTCCCAGGAGAAGCTCTGTTGTGGCTGGTTCTCCTAAAGGGAACCCAGCCATTCTCATCACAGAAGGAGCGCGGGGCCTTGCTGTCATCCAGGATGGCTGCTGTTCACTTCAGGGGAGCTCTGGTCTTCATCTCTGCTGCAAGCATCGTGTCCTGGTTCCGGTATAGATTTCTTCAGCCATTTAGTGCAGACACAGACGTACACAGGACAGTGCTGCGGGCTCCCAGCCCTTGACTGGATCTTTTGGGTCTCCAGCACTCTTCCTGCATTTGGCTTGTGTGTGAATGCTGTAACTTGTGACTGTCCTGTATTAAATCTGCTCTCTTGCAAACCATTGACTCTAGAAAGGTAACTAATGCACATACATTTCATTTACTCTTTGCATGTATGATCACATTACAAATAATTTTAATGGAGGACATAAATATATAGATTTCTATACATTCATGTATAAAGAAACACGTACATATGAAAATGGAGAAAAGACTGGAAGTGAATAGATCCAAGTGTTACAGTGGGCGTTGTACTTACAGAGGCATGTTTTTTAGTCGTCACGCTTTTCTTATATTCCAAATTTTCATCAGTAATCTTGCATAACTTTTGTTCTTAAAAAGGTCAGTAACCTCCCTACAGCAAGCACAAAGCTGCATTCAGAACAAGCAACTGAATGACGCAATGACTCATGAATCTGGGGGCTGAGACACAGCACTGAGGCCCAAGATCGAGAAAGGCATCAGCCCTTTCCAGTGTGTGCCATCTCCCGGACCTGGGCAGGGCTTTTCCCCAAGTATCCTACAGAGATGAGTATATATGCATATTCTAAAAATGTGTTCCAGGTGATTGATACAAACCAGTAACCTGAGCAATCACCCGTGTTTCTCAAGTCCATCTCTCCTCTCTGTCCCCACTGCCACTGCCCAGCCACCAACACCACTCGCCTGGGCGATGCAGTGCAATGCAATATAGCTCCTCCCCAAATCACCTCCTCCTAACTCTCTCTGCTGCACAGCAATGTGCCCTTTTTAAAAGGGAAATAACATCACGCTGTTCCCTTGCTCTCAAAATGGTGCAATCACTTCCCGTTGTTCTTACTATAAAATCTTAACTCCCTAACAGAGTTACCTGGCCTGACCTAAGCTGGATCCTGACCCTCCTCCCCAATTCCCCCTTGCTTGTAGCAATTTGGTCACAGCTGACTTTTTCCTCCAACTCAGTAAGCTCCCTTACTTCAGGGCATTTGCACATTCTCTCCCCTTTACCTGGATTTCTTCTGCTCTGCTTTTCCACCTGCTGCCCTTTGTTCCTCAGGCCCCCTCTTAACTGTCACCTCTCTTGAAGGTGTGTTGTTTGTTTCCTTTCTAAAAAGTAGTATTTCAGATCTCCCTATCTGGAAAACAAGCAAAAATAAACTTGCAGGTATTTATCCCGCAAAATACATCTTCCCAAATTTTCCTCTTTAAGGATTACTGAAACTAAGATATTTCTCTCCACTTGGTGTTTTAAGTTCTGTTTTTCAAACAGCCCTAAGATCCTTCACTCTCTTCATCAGAAGACTGGAAGAAAATTTAACAGACAGGTAAGACTGGTACAGGGTGCACACCAAGCACATTTTCCAAGCAATGTATCAGAGATATGCTCCCCACTCCCCTTTTTTGTGGTACTGAGGAGCAAGAGAACTCAGGGCCTTTACTCTGAATGACACTTTCAGCATTTTTAGCTTTTTCATTTTGAGGGTCTTGCGGAAAATGCGATGGGCAGGATTACTTCACACGTGAGCCCTTTCGTGTTTTGGTTTTTCCCAACCCTTCTCTATGGCTTCATCCAATAAAGAAATATTGTGCCTTTGCTGCCTTACCCATCCCCTCTGCCATGTACTCTAGAGAGAATTTAGTTTCCTTTTGGGAAGCCAAATTGAGGAAGTGAGTAGAACATAGAAGCAACTCAAAAAAGATCCAGTAGAGCTAAGTTTCCAAAACAAAGAGCTGGTGGTGGGAAAGATCCTTGTGGTGGCCATGGAGGAGGTTCCACATGTGAGAGGGTCTTGAGCGACTGGGGTAGAAGGAAAAAACTAGGAAAGAGAAGAAGAGGGCTCCATTTAGACAGAGAGTTAGATGCACTTGCAGCACTCTTTCTGAGGTGTTGTCAAAGTGGAATTGCTCTAGGTACTTTGGATATTGGACAGTGATTTTTGCAGGACCTCTACTGATGCATTGGGCTGTGAGAATCTGCCTTTCTGGGTCCCCGAACAGAGAGAGACTACAAGCCCGAGTGGTCTGAACTCCTCTGTCCACCCTGTCTCCCCGGCTCGGGCTGGGTGTCCATAATCCTAAAATCTGAAGTCTGAAATGCTCCCAAATTGGAAACATGATGATCACCAACATGATGCCTAGAAGTGGGAAATTTCACACCTGACCTCAAGTGATGAGTCACAGGCAAAAATCCAAGTGCACTAAAAATATTGTCTAAAGTTCCCTTCAGGCGACGTGTATAGGAAACATGAGTGAATTTCATGTTCAGCCTTGGATCCCATCCCCAGGATATCTCATTATGCATATGCAAATATTCCATTTTTTAAAAATGGAAATGTGAGACATTTCAGGTTTCAAGCATTTTGGATAAGAGATCCTCAGCCTGTGTCTCCATGGACTGTGCCACTCTTTGGGTTTCCATCAGTTACTTCTGTAAGCAAAAGAAATGAAAGCCTCAGTGTTACATGGGAAGGCAACAGGAAAGGCCACATTAACATTCATTGTTAACGTCTTTCTTTGAATATTTTCATCAAAATATCTCACCAGCTTTTCACCACATGTGAGAAATCGAGGCATAGCAGAGGTGTGTTCTGATGTTTAGCAAGGCCATCCAGGGCCAGTAACCAAAGAGAAGCCTTCAGAGTCTGGAGCTAAAATGGGAATGAGTCATCTTAATAAGCATCGAGGAGGAGACGGGGCTGAAAGGAAGGAGAAGAACTAAAAAGTAACCTTGGTCTTCTGTGTACTCGTTCCCAGAGTCCCTTGCATAAGGAGGAAATTCCTTTGTGTTTGCTGACTCCAGGAGGTATAATTTGTCTTCTCTTGTAGCTTTAGAAATGCAGGATAGTCATCGCCTTCTCCCCAGAACTTTTCCTGACCTGCCCAGATCTAGAAGAGACCCCTTTTCTATGCTCCTTTTGCAAAACTATCATGTTTTGTTTTGTTTTTTTTAATCAATTACCTGTTTCTTGTATACTTATTCATGTGATACACACAGAACAGGGCACTCTTCAAGATCAGAAGTGTTACCTCCATTTTCCAAAGAAGGAAACTGATATTTAGGGGTAAAAGAAACTGAATCATAACGACAGAAGACCTTGACCTGCTACAGGGCCAGAATTGTTCCATTCGTTGCTGAATCCCAGGACTCTACCCAACAGATCTTTCTTAAACATTTGGTGAATGAATGAGTAAGTAAAAGGACAACTGCTCCCCTGTCTGTGGAAGTCAATTGGAAATTACCAGAAGAGTGATTCTTAACTCATTTGAGGGTGTGTGTTTATGTGCCAGAAATTCCTTGAAAAGTAAAGCTACGTGAATTTATTTTTTCCCAAAGAAATATAGAAACGCATATAGAAAGCTCTACATTGAATTCCAGAGGACTCCTGGGCCCCCATTACCAGTTCAAGAATCTCTTTTAACAACACTTCTTTGAGACAAGAGACTCCAGTGTGAATTCCCCTGGAGTTACAAAGTGAGGCTTTGTAAGAGTTGTCACCATGAGTACACATGGCGACCAGGGTCTTCTCCATATGTATTGCATTAATTCCATGCAGTCATTGTCACAACCCAATGTCTAATGCACTATGAACCTGACATCTGAGGAATCCAGGCACAGAGAGACCAAGCGGTCAGGGTGCCATAGAAGTGCAGCCAAGATGTGAAACCAATCCACAAGGTCAGCCAAAGTCACTTAAAGTCATGTGGGTTTGGAGCCATGACAGCACTCATCAGCACTTGATGGTGAAGAATCCAGTGTGGCCATTATTTGCCAAGCTCTTCTAACAAGGATACAGGCCCACCGGCCCACTGCTAAGCAGGTCAGGAGTGCTCTTAATTCAGACTTAATCCCAGTGTTGCACAGGGATTAAATACTCAGGCACTGCCCTCTAGCGTGGCTGAAAAAGTAGGGCCCAAGGGGACACACTTTCTGAATACTGATGCATGAGATGTGGCTTGGCAAGGCGGACCACTGTCCATTCCTTGACCTCAGGAAAAATCCAAATCACAGGTGTGAGAAAGGTATTTCACGATAGACATTATGCTAAAACATATTCAAATGGTAAGTGGGTTGATTGAAACTTTTGATTCTCAGAGTAACTATTGAACTGATAGATACCTACCAGTTTTAGTATCATATTTATCCTACCACAAACACCATATGGGCATTAACTTTAGTAATACCAAGACAACTATTGTTTACATTCTTTTGGACCATACGAAACTTCCATTTATGTAGGTTAAAATGATCAAATATTGAACCACACTTTCATGTGGTTCAACCTAAATGGAACTACATTTCCAATAAATGACTCCTGCTGAGTTACAGAGCAGGATAAATTGTAGAGACTATTGAGGCTGGCTTAGTCTTTGGTAACCATAGCCCAGAGAGCTTAAATTACTCATCCAAAATCACAAGGCTCTCTAATTGGCCATAGTGCCTGGACTTGAACCCCAGTCACTCAGGCCAGTGCCCAGTACTCATTGTGCCCTAGCAGAGGTCAGCCATTCCAGTAACTCCTTGTTTCCATTGCTTAGGCTAGTAGGCTCAACTGGGTGAAAGATGAAAGACCACAACCATGGTTTGAGCTTGCAAACATCAATTAGTTGTGCCCTGTCTCCAGGCTACAGAACGATCTCCTGATACCAGATGTCCCTGTCACAAATGTGTGACTTGAGACAAGGCAATCTAGATGCTACAAGGAAAGTAATACTTGTCAGACCCCAAAGTTCACCGTACTTGTCTCTTGCAAGAAGATAGTTCATGGGCATCAACAAGGCCTTCAAATGGCAGCAAAGTCTTTTATTTTTATATCAAGAATATATGTGATATATTCATATTTATTTCAAGAAAATATATGATTACCTGCGTTTACCATGAGTCTCCTGTTTAAAACAAAAACGTTCAGAATTTTCGCCCAAAGCCAATTACTGAAGAAACAAGGAGATCACAAGAAAGGAAGGGAGGGAGGGATGGAGGGAGGAAGGAAGGAAGGAAGGAAGGAGAAAGGAAGGAAGGAAGAAAGAAGGAAGGAAGAGAGGGAGGGAAGGAAGGAAGAAGGAAGGAAGGAAGAGAGGGAGGGAAAGAAGGAAGAGAGGGAGGGAAGGAAGAAGGAGGGAGGCTGGGCAGACGGGCCAGGTCATATACCAGGAAAATTGCTCCTTTTACATTTTCTGGAGGAGGAAAATAGATTACTTTGTTAATTCTTCAAAAAATAAAGAATTTGTAATGTACGTACCTATACAGTGTGTGAGCAGTATGAAATTCCTTTACAAAGTCAGGCTGTTCTGAACCTTCTTACTGGTGTTAGCAAGCCCTTCCGGAGTGTACATAAATCTCCGCCTGTTGAGCAGCTAGCTTGTGCCCAGCTAAGCCCTTGCTAACTACAGCCTGCAATCCGAGGCTTTTATGAACCCAAATGTTTAATCTAATCTTATGTGGAAAGTTAAATACTGGCTAGCAGCTGGGAATTAACCTTCGTGCCTCACGGGGTGTGTCTGTGTGAAGCCTGACTTTGGACAGAGTGACACAAACTCCCTCTTTGGGCTGCAAAAAGCCAGCTCCAGCTAGGACACGGTGAGGGTCTCTTCCCAGGAAAAGTCTCAGTGGGTGGCACCATGTCCTGCCAGACAGAACAGGCTCCTAAAGGGATAAGATGAACATGGTCATCTCCAAGTGGGCAGTGTGTGTGTGTGAAGAAGGCCAGCATGATTTCAAGCAAGCGCTGATGATCAGAGGATCTCCCCATAAGTTAAACTTTTTAGGAACCCCTTTCTAGAATAATTTCCCATTGACTGTATGACAACATTGTTGTCTTATAAAATAGAATCTCGTCATGGAGGTACTATACGAAGGAGATAGAAGCAAGTCTAGTAAGTGGTTTAAAGACTTGCAAAGAGCTAAACAAACTAACCACCAAAAGGTCCTTTTTTGTCATGGTGGGATTGCTGGGAATTGAGCAGAGTGGGGCTTCCTAAGCGTTGTCATCAATGAGTACTCATGGTGTATGAGGTATTCTCACATGTTTATTGTATTAATTCCATCCGGTCATTGTCACAACCCAATGGATAGTGCATGATGAACCTGACTCCTGAGGAATCCAGGCGCAGAGGGACCCACAGGTCAGCGTAACATAGAAACAAAGCCAAGATTTAAATCCAGTCCACAAGGGGTCAAGCAAAGTCACTCGAGGGTCAGAGTTGATCATTACTCTGTGACTTGTGGCTGTGGAAAAGGAAGGTTAACTTTGCTCTGCAATTGGCTTTTGTTATTACATGGTTCCCTGAACAACGTGATCTGAAGCACATTGGGTGGTAGAGGAAGGTGGCTAAGATTTAAAAATCTACAAATGATTGTAAAGTTAGCGTATGTGTTAGGCGTGTTCTAAAGAAAGACAAGGATCTTTATAACTTTACACCGGCTTCTCAGTGTGCCACTTGTCCTTGCAGATTTGTCTTCACTGGACAAGATAAGGCAAACCCAAGCAGAAAGGAAAGGTCTGATAGTCCAGTTGAGGGGAGGTGCCTCCACACCCACCGAACCTCAACTGAGCTTTCTGCTGGCTGACTGTGCCATCTGCTGGCAGAAAGAGGCAATAGAGACCAGTCTCGCCCCTAAGCAGCCCTCCTTGTCCAACCAACCTCACTCTTGAATTCTACATCAACGTGAGGAGAATCAAAACACTGAGCAATCCCACACTGGGGTCATTGAAGGCAGAACTGGAAGGTTAGTAGCTCATGGAGGCTGAGAACTTGGTTTTGAAGACTGACAAAAATGTGAGCAAATGACCTCCTCACCCTGGTCTGTGGCTTCCTCATCTGTAAGAAGGAGATAGTAGGAGTTCCTACCTCACAGGGTTGACTTTAAATGAGAAAATGGATCTGTAATACTCAGTATACAATTTAGCATGCAGTGAGACAGTAAGTACCCTACACATGCCAGCTTTTTGTTATTATTTTTAAGAGAAATGAGTGAGAAAACACGCCCGTGAAAAGTAGTTTGACCAGCTCTCACTACAGAAAAAAATGCTCTAGCCTATGTAAAGGGCAGCTCCTTAATGGTTTATTTTTAGATAGCTCTCACTTATCTCACACAGCACATTCATAAAACTGACATTGAAGGTCTGTAATGAGATGGGGTCCTGAAGGAACAGATGCTGTATTAGTCAGCTTTCCCATTGCTAAGACAAAATACCTGATGCCTACAATCTGATGAGAAGAGGTTTATTTTGGCTCATGGTTTCAGAGTATTCAATCAGTGGCCAGTCAGCTCCAAGACAAAAACAGCACGGCAGAGGGACACGGCAGAGGAAAGCTGTTCATCTCATGACATCCAGGAAGCATCAAGATGGAGAGGAGCTGGAGACAAGAGGCCTTCCAGGTTAGGCCCCCTAGTGACCCACCTCTTCCAACTATTCCCATTTCCTAAGAGCACATTCAGCTATCAATTTATGAATGAGTTAAACCACTGATGAGTATGGCACTCCCACGGTCCAATCACTGTCCAGAAACCCCACCTCTGACCACACGAGGCTTGGGGGAACATTTTAGATCTAAACCACAACAGACGTGGAAGCAGAATGCCAACAGGACCAGGTGGCAGATAGAGGATGGGGAAGAAGACGGAAGGGAAGCGGGTTGTGCAGCACTTCTCCCCGACAGGCTTCCTGCTTTTTCCCTGCACCAGGCTCTCGGTAGATGTATTCATCATCACCTCCACCAAGAAATGGAATCTACCCAGAAAACAAGGTACATAAAAGCAAATGTTCTCTTTGAAAATCAAATTGCAGCCCACAACTTTACGAGGCTCTTCTGCCTACGTATGCACATGTTTTTGAAACCCAGAGAGTCGAGACTGCATTTGGATTTAAAATTGGATGTTATTCAGGTTCACATCCAGCACTAACAAAAACCAAAAATCTCTCACAAGAGAAGAGCTGTAGGAGGGTTTGTTTCTAATCAAATGTGCCTTTCAAGCTACAGGTCTGTTCTTGGGGCATCCTGATGGGTACAAATCAACAAGACAGCCGACCTTTAGAGGGAACATGACAGCTAGTGACAAACAATGGGGGAAGCAGAAAGTTGGGTAATTTTCTTTGGGGATTTTAAAATCAGCATGCACATACCTCCAATACTGGCCTCCTGCATACTAGGCGAGCATTCTACCATATCTGCATCCCCAGAATTCCCTTTAAATTTTTTTTTCTTTTTGAGATAAAAATCTCGATAAGTTACACAGGCTAGTCTCGAACTTGTGATCCTTCTGCCTCACCCTCCCAAGTAACTGGGATTATGGGAGTTTCTACCACACTCAGCTCAGTTAGTGCATTTTTGCCTCAAAACCACCCTGCTAGAAAATAGCTTACACTGACTTTATTTTTGTTGTAGCTTGACAAATTATAATTGTATAGATTTAGGAAAGACAGTGATGTTATGATTTTTGCATGTAATGCAGAATGATTAAACCAAGCCAATTAACCTATCCGTTACTTCAGATATTTTTTGACATTGTGTGCTGAGAATATTTGAGTTGTACTCTATTAGCAATATTAAAATGTACAGCATTTAGTACAGCATTACTGTATTTATTACAT
The DNA here is from genome assembly GCA_004026905.1 of Hystrix cristata. NCBI lineage: Eukaryota > Metazoa > Chordata > Mammalia > Rodentia > Hystricidae > Hystrix > Hystrix cristata. The sequence goes on along the minus strand of PVJO010019048.1, from coordinate 21,145 downwards.
TGTGCCATACAGCTCAAAAATATCAAGCTTATTTCTCATATCTGAGGTTTTGTATCCTTTAATTGTTGTCTTCAATCTCCTTCATCCCCCAACCTTTGGTAACCACCATTCTACTCTCTGTTTCTATGAGTGTGATTGTTTTAAGTTCTATTTATTGGCTCCCCTTATCACAGGAGAGGCTATTAGTGCATATGGCCACATCCTCTTCCCTCTACCACTTCCTCCTAATACAGTTATACTACAATTCACAATTAAATCCAACTTTAGAATTTGCATTGTTATGATATAAATATTGCTCTTTGATGGGCAAAGTACTAAAACTGCTTTTATATCTTTCCTATACAAGTCTTTGGTTTTTGTTGGGTTAATACTTGTTTTTACTTTGCTATCTTTGAACCTCTTTCTATAGACTTCTACAGTGATGTAACATGCCCTCGACACAATTTTCTACATGGTCTAACTTGTCAGAATCTGTTCCATTTTGCACAAGTGACATTTCCAGAGATGTTACCTTCCTTCTCCATTCTGCACTGGTTGCTCTCTACATCTCCACAGAGCTGTGCTTTTGGGATTTCCATCTGTCACCACCCTGAGATGTCACTTCACCGCTCTTTTTGGCCGGAGGAGCAGACAACCTAATCATCTCTACCACGACGAAAACTGACATTGCCTCATTCTTTTATGAAGTTCCTCAAAACTAACTGATGGTGCAAAGCCAATATGTAGTTTACTAGAAGCGGTTTTGCAAGGCAGCTGCCTGACCTCTGGCGTAATCCAAATGTTTCCAATATTCTGAAGTGGCAATTCCCATCATGTTCAGCAGTGTGAAAGAAGACTCCTTTCAGTAGGAGTTTTTAGAGTCTTTAAAATGACCCCAAATGCCCAAGAGAAGGGCATCCCGGGCAGCATTTTTCAAATATACCTGAAGGAAAAAACCTTTCTTTCAAAGAGCATCTTCCAATGCCAGCAGCGCACAACCTCAGGGTTATCCAGAACACGGATCCCAACAGTGGTTTGGGATCATTTTGAAACTGAATTCTGAGAACCAGAGGTACATAATGACTTTACTTCAGAAGAATGCACATAAATGTATAGCCACAAAACTTTTGACTTTACTGCAGTATAAATAATTTATTTCATACAAGCATAGTATTGAATTAATCTTGGCTTATTCGCACAAAGTGTTAGCAAAAGGACATATGCTTTAAAATGAAGCAAAATTGTGCAAATTATACAAAAAGTAACTTTATCCGCCACAAAACTCAATTTCAGAGAAGGCTCTGCCATTTTGCTTGAATAAGTTTTTCTGATGTGAAGTAGTTTTTTTGTTTTTTTTTTGTTTTGTTTTTATCTCATATGGTGTGCACCATCATGTTAAAATATGTTGGGTAGCAGCCATGATTGTTCACTGCTATAATCCCAGCACTCTGGGGGGCTGAGGCAGGCGACCTGCAGGTGCAAGCCCAGCCTGGACAATTTAATGATTTAGCAAGACCCTGCCTCAAAATTTAAAAATAAATCTAGGGGTGTGTGAAGGCTCTTGGTTCAATCCCCAGTACCACCAAGAAAAAGTGTGGGTAATCATGAAAACAAAAACAGAGAGGGAGGAATGGAGGGAGAGAGGCAGAGAGAGACACAGACAGAGACAGAGACAGACTGAGAGAGATAGAAAGACAGAGAGAGAGAGGAAACATAAAGAAAATGTACAAATTTGAATGCAGCAAAATTGATTTTCTTGCTTAAATAAAAGCAAATGTAGACTAATTTATCAAACTAGTGGATATAACAAGATGGATAAAACACTTTAAGAAAAAAGCTTTTAAATAGAATCCCGGATAAAGTGGTAGAAATTTTCCAAATACATCAATAATCATAATGTCCTTAAATAGAATTAGCACACATTAAAAGACAAGGATTATCAGATTTAATAACAAAATCTAGCAATATGCTGTTTCAAAGGTACACATTTAAAATAGAAATTTGCTAAAAGTTAAAAATAAAGTGTGAAAAAATATTCCAAGCAAAGGCTGAGCCACAGAAACCTAAGAAGCAATAAAATGTCATGTGAGTCGCAGAATATTAAATGCCACAGCAATTTTATAGAGGGAGCAGTCTGCCAGGAAGATAGCAAAACCACGTGCTGGTGTGTAGACTCACAATGCATGAAGCAAACGGGCAAGTTTACAAGAAACTGAAGTATCCGCAATGATAGGAGTTAGGTTCCAGGAAATGATAGGTTTAACTGGCATGGTGGTGCATGCCTGTAATCCCAGCACTTGAGAGGCAGAGGCAGGAGGGTCCCCACGATTCTCAGGCACATAGTGGGTTCCAAGCCAGTCTGAACTACATAGCGAGACCGTGTCTCAGAACAAAAACAAAACAACACAACCCTTTAGGTTTAGAAAAATAGGAAACATGTAGACTATTTGAGTAATAAGCCCTATCAAATGGTGTCTTAGTTACTCCCTTGTTGCTAGGACAAAATACCCAGCACCCACAAGTTAGAGGAAAGGTTTATTTTGGCTTACAGTTTGTAGAGGTATCAGTCCATAGCTGGCTGGCTGATTCAATCTCCAGCACCACAAAAAGTAAAATAAAGCTATATTAAACAAGACTATGTGGTATTATTGCAGAAACAGACAAATAGATAAAGGAACAGAATAAAGAGAAAAGGAAAAAAAAAAAAAGACCTACACCTATCAGGTCAATTGATTTTCAGCACGGTTTCCAATGCAAAGCAATGGTTGACCTTATCAATAAATTCTGAAACAAGAAGATAGTCACATGGAGAAAACATTAGTCTCAACTCCTACAACATACACAAAAACTAACTTGAAATGGATTGTAGACCTAAATGTAAAAATTAAAACTATAAAACTTCTGAAAGCAAACATGGGAATAAATCTTTGTTATCTTGGGGTAGAAAAAGACGCCATGGAAACACATCAATAAAGAAACACATCAATATATATATTCAAATATATTTGAATATTGTACTCCAACAGTATTAAAATCTTCTACCTTCAAAGAACATAATTAAGAAAATAGAAAGACAAATACCAGAATGGGAAAAATAACCATAGTGGATGTGTATTTAGAATATGCAAAGGATTCATATCTGAAATAAATAAAGAACTTTTCACTTGAAAATGAAAAAATAATAGAATAGACAAAAAGTTGAACAGCTACATTACCAAAAAAGTTGTAACAATAAGTATGTGAATGCTCAGTACCACTGGAAATGTACATATAGGCACAAGAAGATACCACTACTTGCCCACCAGAATGTCTAAAAGTAAATATCTAAGTGTCAATAAAAAGATTGGATAACACCAAGTGTCAGTAAGAATGTAGAGGAAATAGAAGCTTCACACATTGTTAGTGGAAACATAAATGGTACGACCACTTTGAAACAGTAACAAAAATTTAACATATGGCCCCAACAGGCCCAATTTTAGATATTTACCCAAGAGAAATGCAAAAGGTATGTCCTCAAAAAGACTTACACATGACTATTCATAGCAGCTTTATTCATAACACTAAAAACAGAATGATCAAAATATCCCTCAAGAGATACATGGGTAAACAAGTTGTGGTATATCCATTCAACAGAATATTACTCAGCAATAAAAAATAAAACCATTTATCGTGCATGCAATAATGTAGATAAATCTCAAAAACATTATCTGAGCAAGAAAAGTCAGATGCAAAAGAGGTTGTACTGTATGCTTCTAATGCTAGAAATTCCGGAAAGGATACAATGGTAGAAAGCAGACCATTTGCTCCCTGGGGCCAAGTGATGCGAAGACTGACTGCAACGTATTGAGAGAGAACTCGTTAGGGTGATTGTATTGTGCTGTATCTTCATCGCAGTAATGGTTATGTGGGTAGATACTTCTGTCCAAACTCACTGAACTGTATGTTTAAACTGGATATGTGTGATTTTTATGTAAATTGTGCTACACTAAAGTCGACTCCTTAAAGATCCATGGATATGTAGGTGATTTGAAAATGTATGTCTCTCCAGCTCGAGCCTCTCTTCTAAACTTCAGACTCAAACTCCAAAAGCTCACCTGTCACTTCCACTTGGACCTCCGCTGGCCGTCTCAACTGCAGATATCCACGCAGAACTTTTGATTCTTCCACCCAACCTGTTCCTCTATCTATCGTAAAGTGGTTTCACCGTCTTTCCAGTTACATAAGCCAAAAACCTAAGCATCAGCTTTGACTGCTTGCTTTGCTCATTTTCTCCATCTAATCTATTAGCAAATACTATCGACTCTGCCTCCCATTAAAGAAGATCACTGTGCACTTGAGCGTGGTGTATGATTTTGCCCACTGGGTGACACTGAACCCACTAGGATCTTAATAACCCCCAACCTTTTCGAAAGCAGTATTTGGCCTTTGATGCCACAAAACACTCCAATGACCAATTGCAAAAAACAGTGTAATTCACCTTGTGAGACAACTAGACGTCCATCCTCAGAGTCTTTCCTTTATTGTTGTGCTTTCTCCCTGGTGCTTGAAGCCTAGTTCTGTCCATTTCTGCACAGGAAGCCCCTTTGAACTTGTCTCCCTTCCTGGAAGCAATAAATTGGGCTATATGTTATTACTGCCCCCGCTGGTTTGTGTTTTCATTTGACACTTCAAAACACGTCTCTGCTCAGTCAGTTCTCTTCGCACCACCAGCTTGCTCCTGGATCCTACGATGGCTTCCTTGCTGCCTTTGTCCCAGCCTTGTGTTTCCAAGAGCAACCAGCACGCCCTCTCAGAAAATTGGAACATGATATTCCCCTTCTTTAAAATCCCCATTGGCTTCTATCACTTTGAAATAAAACTCAGAATCTTAGTGCACCCACCAGGCCTAGAGGACCCGGCCCCTGGTGCTGTCTCTGATCTCATCTTCCCTCACATAGACGGGTCCTGCTTTCCTGCTCTTCTTGTTCATGTCTTACCATCTGGATTAGTTTCCCATTGTTGCCATGACAAGTTACCACAAACTTTGCAACTTAACGAATTTATCATCTTAAAGTTCTGGAGGTCAGAAGTCTAAAGTAAATCTCACGGATCTAAAATTCTTCAGGACTGCATCTTTTGGGAGGTTCTGGGGTGAAACCCATTCCTTTTTCAGCTCCTAGAGGCCGCCATGTTCCTTGGCTCATGGCCTCTTCATGGAATCACTCCATCCTCTACTTTCATGGTCACCTCTGCCCCTCACTCTGACCCTCCTGTTTCCCCTCTTCCAACATCCTTCCTGATTGCATCTGGCCAAACTGTACGGTCCAGGATAATCCCATTTTGAGATTCTTAATTGCACCAGCAAAGACCACTTCACCATGCAAGGTAACACATCCGCAGGTTTCAGGGATTAGGATGTAGACATCTTTGAGGGACATCATTCAGTCTACCACAGCATCTCTGCACAAGCTGTGCCCTCAGCCTGTAGTGTTTTTCGCTCAGATCTTTGCGCATTCCTTTTCTTCTCCAGTTTGCAGAGTGTCTTCAGCCGAGCTTTTTCTTGTCTGTCCAATCTGCACTACTCTCACCCAGTCACCAGTCACCTATTTCTGTTTTCCTGATAGTATTTTTTATTGTCTGAATCGCACCAGTCCACCACATCGTGTTGCACAGGCTGGGCAGTGCACAACCCAGGAGGCAGGATTCACTTAGACCACAGTGTGAATGAGTTTATGTATAGCTTGCATAGTCATGCCCTGGCACCTCTGAATTCTGAAGTCACCCAGCCTTGTTGTTGTTGTTTTTTCACCCTGTCTCTAACGACTGCTTAAGCGCCATGCCAACAAATACATTATTTACACTGCTCACTCTGTGTCCAGTTGAACAAAAGTTTTCAATGTAGCCCAAACTGATGGAGACAATTCTAGATTCTGGCTGTGAAGAAACCAATAATCTTATCTGTCTATAAGAAACCAAGATTATTATTTCAATCAAAAAGAGGCTGGAAAAGAAATTTTTCACCTTTTCAAAAGCATTAACGATAGCTGAGGCTTCAAAATGAGGCTCCTGTAACAGGAAGTTTTCCTTGCTGTTATTAGTGTGAGTGTAACCATTTTTTTTAAAAGCTGGTAATAACGGTGCTGAGGACAGTAGTAGTTCATACAGCCGAACATTGAGCTTCAGGATACGAAAAGAGATGACAGTGGTCCTGGAGTGGAAAGCACCACTTGACAGGAACAAGTGCAATTTTCTTCTCACCTGAACCACACACACAAAAAGCCTGACCATTTCCAACAACCGTGGCTTCGCCAGGGACTCTCTAAACATGTACTTCTCTGGTTTAGCCATGACATCAGCAACTTTGTAAGATGCTGTTGAGACGCTGCATTTGTGATGGAACAAAGCGAGTCGTGTTAAAGTTTATTCTCTTCAGGTGGGTCCATCAAGTAGGACGCTTCCCTAGCTTTGTTGATTTCATGCTGCTGAGATTGAACATCTTGCTCCCTAAAACCAGAGGGCCCATTTGCAATGGAAGGTCGTGGGACACCTCGGGTTTCTCTGTGTTCTGTTTTTCTTGACATCATAACTTCTGAGAGGCCCAAATAAACAAGGACAGATGTCCTAGTACTAATAGTTGCATGAAGTTTTAATTTCTGTTAGCAGAGAATGAGTGTAAATAGGAAATTACAGTTGTGATCACCATATAGTCTCTAGTAGCATTTCTTAACTTGGCATTAATCTGGTATGAAGTGAAACCTTATTATTATACTAGGATTAGTTTACAAAGAGAATCCAAACAAAAAAGAGCCCCCAGTCATGCAAGCCAGAGGTGCATGCCAGTGAAAAGTGCATGGAAAGATGAGAGACAGATAGCTATAGCTCAAAGAGACATTTATGGGAGCTTCACCTCCCCCAGGAGCTGTATTGAGGCTCAGAAAACAGTATTCCTGAGCATGATGCTTTGACGTGCTGAGTACTTTGAACTAAAAGGCAGTCTGAGAACCAAAGGTCTCTCGAACCTTCTCTCACCTCTTCTCCCTCAGAGGGCGGGAAGGACTTTCTCTGCAGTTCTCTTATCTGCCTTCGAAAAAACTTCCAGAAGGATAAAATCAGGACAGCACACCTAGACTGGCTTTTCACCTGCTCTTCTGAGGGCACCTCTCTGAGACTTAACCTGCATAAGAAGACAACCTTATTCATCATCCATTTCCTTCTTTTGTGGTTTGGATTAGAAATGCCGCTCAAAACTCAAGTGTTAAAGGCTTAGTGGCCAGGTGATGGGATTTTGAGGAACTGAGTGGACCACAAGGGCTCTAACTTCATCAATGGAGCAATCCATCGATGAGGTCACAAAGTGAAGGCATTCTAGGGAGGAGCTGGAAACAGGATATGGTGCCTTCTTGAAAGCCATGGATCATAGGGGCAAGATTCTGGGGACTGTATCCAGCCCCTTCATCTTTCGTTCTGGCTTTTTCGCTCTCTTTTCTTCCCAGCTGCCATAAAGTATGCAGCTTTGCTATGTCACACTTTTCTGCCATGTTGTTTCTGCCTTGGAGCCAGCTGACCATGGACTGAAACCTCTAAAAACCGTGAGCCAAAATAAACCTTTTCTTATGTAAGCTGGATTTCCCAGGAATTTTGTCACAGTAATACACAGCTGACTAACACCCCTCCACCCTCCCATATCTTGTGTCACCCTCAGTAGATCAAAATGCTATTTGAGCTTCCACCCTTAAGCCAGCTCTTCTTTGGGTTTGTGCACTGTGTGACTCTTGTGCACATGGGTTAATATATTGTACGCCTCTTCTCTTATTAATCTGCCTAGTGTTGCTTTGTGTCAGCCCACAGTGATAAAACCTTCAGAGAGTGGAAAGGAAGTTTCCTTTGCCCCCACAGCCAAGACAGACCAATGGGCTCTTATAAGAAAAACCACATCATCACAAATAGGGGAACACAGGAGGGGATAAAGAACAAATTTTGCCTCTTTCCAGTTTTGCCAAGAGTCTGGTCTATCTTATTGATCGCTGCTTCCAACCCAAATTCCTCATAAAGTATCCAGCAAAACCCTATCCAGATGTGGGGTTACGTTTCATGCATTCATTTGATTAATAAAATTTATTGTAAGCTTTGAGTTCTGGAACTTGACTAAGAAGTTAGATTTTAGATGCTGTACTTCTCACACACTTAACAAGGAAGATAGGTTAATGAATTGTTTATATTTGTTAATGTTATATAAAATTAATGTTAACTGACTTGTCTGTAGTCATTATTTTTCTTATAAATGTATGTTGAAACATCAGGTTGTCTATCTTACAGATAATTAAAAAGAAAATATTATTTTAAACTAAAGAAATATTTAAGGAACAATGAAGATGGAAATTATCCTAGTTCTGTGTAAGATTAAACTGTTTTATTTGCTTGGAAATAAAAGTATTTAGCACTTCTATTCAATACGCATTAAGTGTTACATCATTTTTTAGACAGGTATGTATTTTTGATATCTCTCCCCATTCCCACAGCCCTCTGTTTGGGCAGATTTTTGAGTGAGTTTTCTCTGAAGGTTTTGTTTCTGATTGAAAGGTGGAAGTCCCGGACGGAGTGTCCAGGGCAGGAAAGCAATGCTAGCTGTACCCCAGGGACACAGCCATGGACTCCCACCCTCCCATTCTCATAAGGCATTCAGATTTGGCCTCAGCTGGGACATCCACCACAGCCAAGCACTTGCTCCCTTAAGAAATTCTTTTGGAGGATCTCGTCTCCTTGAAAACTTAGAAGAAACTCATAGATGATACGTTAATTTGTTTGACTGTAGTAATCACTTCAATACGTACACATGTGTCAAACTATCATCTTGTACACCTTAATTTTAGACAATATAAAAGGAGAAAATCTTTTACAATTAAGAAATTAAAATTAATCCAGGCATCTCCTGGACGGCTTGAAGAATTCGCCAGATTGGCCACGTCCAGCACCTGTGCTGAGTATCCAGACAGGAGAGCCTGCTGCCTGCGTTTGGAGAAGTCATGATAATCACATTCAAGTTCGTTGTCTCTCAAGCCTGGCTAGGCAGGGAGCTTTTTAAATTTTTATTTTTATTAGTAAACCTTTGCAGTACACAATGATGACATTCCTCTTGGGAGGCAGTGCAGGCACATAACACACCTTAAGTGTTTCTTCACCCTCTTCTCTCCTTCCTCCTCCCTCCATCTCTTCATCCCCTTCCCACTTGCAAAAGATCCGTCACCCCATTTCCTATTATCTACCTCTTATTTTGCTATTTAATGTATTTATCATGGTTTAATTTATTTATCTTCTGTGAAGAGGGCTGGAGAAAGAAAAATCCAAAGCTGAGGCTGCGGTGTTGAAAACGGCCACACTGTGTCCCCACAGCGCTGTCAAGCATGCGTGACTCATAAAACAGCAACAGCCAGAGCTTTTTATCTCTGCACAGACAATAAAAACCAGACTCGATGCCCTCTGGGTGGGCAGCGCTCTCCCTCTGCTGTCTGCTCTAGGTGCCAACAGCCCACAGCAATGTTACTCTTTTTCATTTGTTTGTTATTTAATTTTACAGAGTGGCAGATGCAATGGTTTGACTGTAGTAATCATTTCACGATGTATATGTATATCAAAACATCACGTGATACACCTTAAATGTAGATGACAAAAAGAGGAAATCTTAAAAAATTAAAAGAAATAAAGGAGGTGGCCCAGAGGAACATTTCTTTACATTTCCATATACGGTAATTCTTCATAAATTTTTTTTAAGTAATTGTAGACTTGTAGGAAATTACAAAAAATGTGGAACTTTATGTACCCTTCACCCAGCTTCCCCCAATAGTAATATTGGTTATGATTATAGTATAATATCAAAGGTAGGTAATCAATATTGATACAAAATACTGCTAGCCTGCCCACATTCTGATTTCACTGTTTTTACACAGGCTCAATGTGTGTGTGTGTGTGTCTGTGTGTGTGTGTGTGTGCGCGCGCGCGCGCGCATGTCTGATGTACAGGTTTGGGGAATGTCCCTCATAACCAGGGAACAGAATTGTTCCACCACATTTAAGAAACTCCTTTGTGCCACCTGTTTATTACTGGCCCCTCTCTCCTACTTCTAGCCCCAGGGACCACTAATCAGGCATCCCTCTCCATCAATCTGTCATTTTGAGAATGCAATAGAAATAAAAACATACAGTAGCTAACTTTTTCAGATCAGCTTTTCCCCACCAGTCTAATGCCCTCAGGAGCTATCCGGTTGTAAATATCGATGGCTAGTTTCTTTTAGCCTTGAGTAATATTCCACTGTAAGATGGTCACCATTCAATGTCCTGTTGAGGGACATTTGGAGGGTTTTGTTTTTCTTCAGTTTTTTTGCTATTACAAATAGAGCAGCTATGAACATTCACATACAGGCCTTGGTATGATACAGTTTTCATTTCTCTGGGTTAAATGCTTAAGAATGTAATTGCTGTGTTATACGGTAGGCACGTGCTCAGTTTTATGAGAAACTTCCAAGTGAGTGTCCAGCATTATTGTACCATTTTACATTCTTACCAGCAGTGAGTGAAAATTCCAGTTGCTCCAAACTCTCACGAATTTTGGACCTCTGGGTTAGGAACCCCCAGGACTCTAGAATATTAGAACTATCTGGGGCCTTAATGATGATGCAGTCCAGCCCCTGGATTCTAGAGGAAGGAGCCAAGACACATCATTTCTCCTCGTGTGTGAATCTTTTTCTCCATTTGCCCAGTCCCAGGCAGATCTTCCTCCCCTGTTTAAGGTCTCTGGAAGCTCATCACAGGTAGGCTAGGACTTGGAAGTCTTGCCCGTGCCTCTGGGGAAAGTCCGCCCAGGAACTCTGATCTTGTGCTTTACTGCCCTTAGAGAGACCGCACACCAGCTATGCTTTGAGATTCTCACAAGGTTCAACGTTTTTGTTTTTGTTTTTTTCAGTACTAAGGCCTTTGCATGGAGCTCTATCCCTTCCCCTTTTATGTTTCTTACTTTGAAACAAGCTCTCACTAAGTCAGTAAGTTGTGCAGGCTGATCTTGTACTGGTCTTCCTCCTGCCTCAGCCTCCCAGAGTGCTGGGATAACAGAAATGCACCATCGTATCCAGCTATAGTTTGACTTTTACAGCAGCCCTGCATCGTCTACTCTCAGGAAATCACTAACAGCACAAGGTTCACCCACAAACTGAGTCTGCAGCCCACAGCCAGCTGTTGGAGGTGGCCCCGCCGCATCTATCATTAAGGGCAACAACCAGTGTGACTGGCTCAGCCACTCCCACCTGTGAAGCGACTACCGTTGTGTGGAGTTGGTACATGTACATAAGACACATTAATTCTTTTTTTCATCTTCTTTACATCTTCTCCCACCCCCTCTGTCCATCTCTTGATCTCCTTCCCCTCTGAGAAAGATCTATCTCCCTGATTCCTACTACCTGTCTTTTGTTATGTTTTTTATTTATAATCTATGTTTCTCATACAAGAGAAACCATGTGATAGTTATGTGCCTAATTTATTTCACTTAACATCATGGTCTTAAGGTGCATCCCTTTTCCTATAAACGATTCAAGTTTATCTTTCTTTATGGTAGAATAGTGCTCCACTGTGTCTAAATACACATTTTCTCTATTCATTTCTTTATTCCTTACCTGTTGATGGATATATAGGCTGCTTCCAAGATTTAGGTCTTATAAACTGTGCTCCTGTAAACACGGGTAAGAACGTATCACTGTAATATAATGACTTTAACCTTTTCAGGAAGATACCTGGAATTTCTAGTTTTAGTGTTTTTGAGGACTCTCCAAGCTGATTTCCATAACAGTTGCACTAGTTTACACTCCTTTCCACACTGAAGAAACCTTCCATTTTCCCTGCATCCTTGCCAACATTTGTTGCTATTTCTGTCTTGACCATGGCCATTCTTTCCGGGGTAAGATGGAATTTCAGTGTTGTTTTAATTTGCAATTCTCTAATGGCTAGCAATGTTGAGCATTTCTTCATGTATTTATTGTCCATCTGTACTTCTTCTGTGAAGTGTCTTTCATCTCGCTTGCCCGTTTTTGGACTGGGTTTTTTGTTTTGGGGGGATCTAATTCTATTTGAGTAGTGGCTGGGGTTTTTATGCCGGCTCTGCGAGGCGGCTACACGGAACTCCATCTCTGACTCAAAATTTTGGGATTAAGGAACCAAGTCTAGATGTTTTCCTTTCCACAACTCCTTAGGGTAAAAAGTACACAAAACATGGATCACTTTGATGATGAAAGTGGCCTTTCCCGTAGTTTTCTGAGTTTTAACCTGCGATGTGGGCTTTTACACCTGAAATTTAGCTATTTGACACCAGGTGGCGCCAGAACAGAGCTTTGTTATGCTGGAGACCAGCTGGGCTTCTCAAAAACCCTCAGGTGATTTGCTATCTTGCTGTGCTTCCAGGGCAACTCTAGCATTTCTAGAACATTAAACTCTGCATCAAAATAGCAGCCATCTCTGCTTCCTTAAACTCGTATCAACTCCTGCAAAGCAAAAAGTAAATAAATGGGGCTGGGGATTTAGCTCAGTGGTAGAGTGCTTGCAAGGCCCTGAGTTTGATCCCCAGTATGCCCATTCCCCCCCAAAAAAGGAAAGAAATACAATGTCTAGATATAATATAAATCTTCCCCATTCACCATCACTTGCTTTAAAGTGTGGCTTATTCTAACTTTATCTTTTCTGAATATAGAGGCTCCTAAGGAAGAGTAAGTGTCCCAAAGCCTTAGACATTTTGAGTGATTTAAAAGCCAAACATCCCTGTGCAGTTCTCTGTGCAGATGAAAATAAAATATATCAGTACCTCTGTTTAAAATTAAGTTAGTTTGAGAATGTTTTAAGAATAGAGATCTTTTTATTTTGAGTGTCTATGCCCAGTGGCTCATAACCTACTAATTTCCCTGCTTCTTTCTATGAGGATAGATTTTTTTTCCTCTCTTGTCTACTGATGCTAAAATGTGAAAGGAGAAAACAGAAACATGATCTTGCTCAATGACCTCTCATGATTATTTTTCCTGATCTGAATATTTCCTATACAGGAACTTTTCCTCTTAGGTCTCTTTTCTTTGAATTTCAAGTAGTGGGATCAACTCACAGTAGTTTTCCTGGGAACTTTTCCATCCTGGGTCCCAAGAGACCCCTGGGCCTCAGGTACAACAGGATGGTTTGTAACTCTAGTTTTAAGCTTGAGCAAAATTCAGGCATTGATGTAAGAGTAAGCTTCAATTTCAGCCACTACTGTAGGCTTTATTCTCAATCACAGGCCATTCGTTCATTCATTTTGCAAACAGAGTATGTAAAATTTGAATCCCCCTACCCTTCAAAGTCCAACTGACTTAACATTTCCACCTTCCACTGTAGTGTTTTGACACCAGTAACTTGTGTTTTCTATCTCTTAAGGCCCACAGAACTGAACACAGTGTCTAATCTGAATAGGTGCTTCATTCACAGCAACTAAATGAAAAAGAAAGAATGCCCCTCTTTTCACTGGGGCCACCATGTCATTATACTAGAGCTTGCAACCCTTGCATGAAGCTCAAGAAATCTCCTGGGTTGGAGTAGAAAAAGGAGACATCATGGGATATCAAGATATCACACAGGATCTTGGCTCACTGAGGGACATCAGTGCCCAACAGATTTTAGAATCTGACTTCAACTTCAATCTTCCTTGTTACCCTTCTAGGAATAAAATCTACCCAAATTTGTTTTCTGTGAGGTTTGTATCTAAGAGAAGTAACATCGAGGAGAGATTCCCCTTTGAGGAATAGTCCTAACTTTTGTACCAGACCTCAAATTTGACAAAGAGGAGGTTGTGGTCCCTGGGGTGGGAGAGAGGAATTCGCTGGAGAGCATGTCCTCCATTCCCAAAAAAGTTCTGTCTCCCTTTCCCAGTCAGACTCTCTATAAAAGGAAAAACTGGACAACAGACAGTGGGAAAGGGAGCCTGTCCTGGCAACTTTCTGTGAAACACGTACACCACGCTGTTTACAAATTCCTGCAGCCAGCCCCAGAATCCAAATGTAGACAACTCTGTTTATGTAACTAAAATAGATCCTTACACCATGTGATTGAGGTGGCTACTGGGAGTCGGGTGCCCCTGAGGAGATATTTGCTGCAGCTAAGGTCAGGGGAAGAGAGGGCACAGGATCCCCTGGAACCCTCGGCAGGTAGGAAGTTTTTTAGTTTTCTGGACCAGAAATCTCCCAGGATAGATGCGTAGGAAAACTAAGAGAAGCCACAATCCAGTATCCTTTTTGTGTTGGTTGCAGAGAATGGAGTTAGATCTTCATCTAAGAGGGTCCAGCAAGACTTAGCAATGTCCCCTCCTACTTGGGAGCAGTAAAGGAGCCATCCAGCTCCTTCCTGTTCAGAATGAGGCCCCTCCTCCTGCACCTCCCAGAGAGGACTTATTCTGACATGTGGTTCTCATCGGTCACCTGTTGTCTGGGTCAATAAAGAGATTTGAATGTTCTAGGGTCAGAGGACACAAATGCCAAATGAACATTCCCTCTGAACCCTAGTCCCAAATTCACCACGCCCATCACATTCTGGACTCTCACCCACGTATGTGGCAGCCTTCCTCCAACACCCTGAACCTCAAGATGAGTTCGGATGCATTTCTGCCCCACACACCACCAAGTCTCCCCATCTGGAAGAAATCACACCTCCCTCCTCTACACACAGTGCTCACCCATTTCTGGGTCTGGTCACTCTACTTACGGTCACCTATGGCCTTGAAATGAGGGACTGCATTTCGTCATCTTTGTACCGGCCTTGGCCTTGGCATAGTATCTAACTCTGGAAGCCATGTTGTCAAATGGTTCACTTTTCTCATACCTTGAAGGACAACATCTGAAGGCCAGGTATCTGGCCCACAGGGAGCAGAGGAACTGTGCTCAAAACTGGGATTCATATACTAGTCCATTTTCTATTACCATAATGAAATTCCTGAGGCTGGAGAACATTATAAAGAAAAGAAGTTTATTTAGCTCACAGTTCTGGAGATTTGAGGTCATGGCACCTGCACTGGCTCAGTTCTGGTGAAGAGCCAATGGTGGGTGGCATCACAATGGCAGAAAGAGATGTAAGAGGGAGAGATCACATTGCCAAGCAAGAAGTCAGAGAGAGATGAAGAGTGAGTGAGGGAAGACTTCCTGCTGGGCCTACCTCTTAGAGCTCTCATCCACCACACCTCTGTGCTGAGGACCAAGCCTCCAAAACAAGAACGTTTGGGGACACACTCAAACAGTACCCAAACCATGCCCAAGTACAGCATTGCTCAACTCCCTACATCCTTAAGAAGGAAGCTAACCCAGCCTCCCCAGTACTGGGAATGGAACCTAAGGCCAACCCAATGGCTGAGCTGCATCTTCAGCCATTTTTGCTTTTTGAGACAGAGACACCCTAAGCCATTAAGTTGCCCAGGCTGGGCTGGAACTTGCAATCTTCCTGCCTCAGCCTCTCAGAGTGCTGGGTTTACCGGCATGCGTCACCGCACGTGCTTGAGGCCAGCATTCCTATCCTGGCTTCTGAGGCCAGGCCAGACCGCCCCATGCTGGCTGCGGCTCCAATCATCCCGGACTCTGCTCTTCGTGCTCCTGGCTCCTTGGCCCTCTCTGCTGTTGGATGGAACCATGTGCCTTGGGGACATTTGTACGTGTTTCCTCTCCTGGCCCGTCCGTCCCGGACTCCATGTCCATGCTTTGCTTCCACCCATCCCCTTTCAGGTCTCCACTTCAATGCCACTTCCCGAGGACAGCGGCCTGCTCGGCATCTGGATGGACCCCTCTTCCCGCGTGGGACATGGAGAGTCCTGCCTTGGCTCCCGGCGCCGCCCCTTGTGGCCTGCAGTTACCCACTTACTGTCTACTTGCCAGACTCCCGAAGGGGGAGAAATCCGTCCGCTTCTCTACCGTCTCCCCGCTGCCTGAGGATGGAGGAACTAACGGATGAACTAAGTAAACCAGGGGCCCCTGGAGGAACAAAGAGGAGAGAGCTGTGGCAGCCAGAATCAGTGTCACCTTGGGCACGACCAAGTTTGAACTCTACTGTCACCCGTGACACAGGAGCGCCCGCGGAACAGGGACCCCACACCCGTGGGATCTTGCAGAGCAGTGGGGTCAGAGCAGAAAGGCACCAGAAGAACCCCACCATTTTAAGACAAATGTCCTTTTCTCGTTTTCTTTGCAAGGAGTCAAAGCAAGTGATTGTCACCGCGTCCCTAAGAGGAAAGCGGGTAGCTGTGACACGGAGCAGGAGCAAGGCAGGTTACTGACGCTCAAAATCTGTGCTCTCAGAGGCAGACTCCAGGAGAGCTGGGCCCCGTTGAAGTCACACTTGGATGCCAAACTCACGGTGCAAAGGAGGCCACTGTGGCTGCCAGGAGCAGCCGGGCACACACAGAGCCATTCAGAGCCCCGCGGCCTCAGCCCCAGCAGCAGACAGAGCTCGTTCTCTCAGTGCCGGAGGCCAGCGTGCTCGAAATTAACTGTAATAATTGGCAGGTGGGCCGCTGGCTTCTGGCTTGCAGTTCACCAGGGGCCTATGAAAAAGAAAGAAAAAAGAAAAAAAGCAAGAAACTGGACGTTCCGCAGCAGCCGGTGTTTAGCTTGGGCTCTGAGCAGCCTTGGCTTTCCGTGGCCAGAAACGAGCAGTGCAGCTGCAGCTTCCCTGGGCAAAGAAGAGGCCAGAAAGGCTTTGGGGGAACAAGGCCACCATCGGTCCACTCCCTGGGGAAAGAGGAAGGACCAGCCCTTGACCTGCTGCTCTGCCGGCAACATGGGTAACGCCGAAGGAAGGCAAGAAGGGAGGGAGGAAGAGAAGGGGGCATCTTTTTGGGCTGTCTTCTTTTTCTGCTTGGGAGTGATCGCCGCTTCCATAGATTTTCCAAGCCTTTAATACGCATGTCGTCCTTTCCCTGAACACTTGTGATAAGAGGGACCACTATCCCAATCCATCTATGCACCACCATTTAACAAGCGCCACTTGTCACAGGTCAGGAATCAGTCAGACTCATCTTCTGGCCCACGGCAAACACCAGCAATCAGCAGCGGTTATTCCTCCTGCCGAGTCTTTGACACGGACTCAGAATCCTCCCCACACTGAACTCCAAGGAGCCATGACAAACTGATAGACATCAACAAGAAAGCAAACAAGGACTTGCCACTTCGATTTAGTAACTCAGCAGAGGTCAAAGCATAGTATCACCAGAAAGTGTCTGTGAACACAGTCACAAAATTATGTCCTACTTCAGGACTGTGGCCTGAAGTTGATGCCAACTACTGCCAACAAAGAGTCATCGTCGCCACCCTCCAGAGAGCGTGCCCTCTGACAATGACCTTCCAAAAGGGGACAACAGGATGAGATTTGACAGAAGATCCAGGCACAGTGGCCAAGGCTGGGACAGCCCATGCCAAGGACACCCCCTTTCTGCTCACCCCACACCTTACTCGAAGTTTGTCCTTCTGTTGAGTTTTTGCCACTGATCTGCTACAGCAGGGACAGTGCCGGATGCCAGCCGGCAGTGAGTTCCGGGAGGTGGCTGCTCCCTCAGCAATGGCTCCCTGCCATATGCGTCCCACCACTCTTTCTCCACCAGCCCAAGTCTGGGTCCTTTGTCACTGGAAGCTAATGTGAAGTGCCAGGGTGGAAGAATCCAGCCTGTGGGGCTGGGAATGCTGAAGAAGTGTCTCCTCTGGGGTCAGGATCACATTGTCCAGGCAGGAGAAGGCCCGACATTCAGGCTCCAGGTAGCACCGATTATTCCTTCACGGACGAGTGTCCTTGTGAGCTCAGGCTTCCTTCCAAGGGCTTCAGAAGGACGACTCTTCCCGGATTCCCCTTCCCACCCCTACTTTTCCACTGGGGAGACACAAGTTGGAAGCACTTCCAACAGAGAGTCCCGTCTTCCAGCCCAGTGCCAAGCAGGAGCATTCTGGACACTCCCAAGCCGGCACTGGGTGCCGAGCTCTCACCTGCTGCCTAAGGAGGAGGGAGACTGTGGCACCCTCCCTCCCTTCACCTGGCTGCACGGTGTGTGGGCCGAGGGCGTGGGGCCTTGAGTCTCACTCCCTGGGACTTGGCTAGCACTTCCACTCTGTTTCCTCACCTGCAAAATGGGCATGATGGCATCGCCTCTTAGGACTGCTTGGGGACCAAAACACATGATCCACACTTCCTATAAACAAAATCATACAGTGTTTTCAAGGTTCACCCACACTGTAACATGCATCGGTGCTTCATTCCTTTTCTGACTGAAGACTATTCCTTCAAATGGTTAATATGGCATGTTGCTTATCTAGTCATCTGTTAATGGGCATTTTGCTTCTTTCTGCCTTTGGATATTATAGAGACATTATGAACATTTATATTCAAGTTTTTATTTGAAAACCTGTTTTCAGGTTTTTTGGAGTATATAGGTAAGAATGGAATTGCTAAGTTGTAGGATAATCGTATGTTTAATATGTTAAGAGACCACCAAAGCATTTACCATAGTGGATCTACCATCTTTCATACCCCTGCAGCAATGTATGAGGGTTCTAATTTTTCCGCATCCTTGTCAACACTTGTTATTTTCCTTTCTTCTGCTTCTTCCTCTTCTTCCTCTCCTCCTCCTCGTTCTTCTTCTCCTCTTCCTCCCTTCCCCCTTTTCGTCCTCCTTCTTTTCTTCTTCTGTTTTTGATTGTAGTATTCCCAGTGCGTATGAAACAAAATCTCAGTGTGGTTTTAATTTGAGTTTCCCTAATGACATGGAACATCTTTTCATGGGCTTGCTGACCATTTGAATAACTTCCTTGGGAAAATGTTGGTTCAAGTTCTTTGCTCATTGTTGAATTGGGTGGCTTATATTTTTGCTCTTTCTCTTACAGATTTGAGGTCACTTACTAGCCAATGGAACCAAGAAAAAGTCATAAAGATGTAAAGCTGTGTGGCAGGGTGGCAAATTCTGACTCACAGTAAAACCTGCCTGTGTGTGAAATAAAACAAAGTGCCTTTATTTTATCTAAAACTTCTATGTCTTCCTCTGCAGTCTTTACTGTTGGGTAGTAAGGAAGAGATTAATTTTAGCCTGATATGCTTTCAACTTAGATTCTAAAATCTAAACAGCCTTCCCAATTATGCTTTGTCTTTCTAGGGAAAGCAAAGAAATGGAAATTCTAAGTATCTCTGAGATTTCTTCCTTGGCCTCGAGGTGGTCACAGCCTCTGAAAGTATGTGGTCAGCGGTGGCTTTGCAACCTCAAGACGGAGAGCATGTCAGCATCTTCGGAGCGATGACTTCGGCCTCCTCTGGATCGCTGGGCCACGTCCTGTTCTGCTGGCTGGGCTCACCCTGCTGGAGAAGGTGCAGCCAAAGACTGTGGCTGTGCAGTCAGCCTCCTCTTGGCTGTCGGAGGCCACCTCCTCCTGGCGACTTACCTCTTCTCAGAAGTCTGCCTGTCACTTCCCCGGGCCCTCATTCAGAGAGCCCGTCGAGACTTTGGCCCTTCCTGAATCTCACTCTCACCATAGGCAAACCAAGGTCACCTCAGAAAAGCCAATGTCCTGGGCCTTTGTGACAGATTATGAGCACCACCACGTTGGCATGGAGTAGGTGTCCTCCCGAGCCAGGACGGGGAGCATGACGGAGCCCCAAGGAGGAGGCAGGCAGAGTGGCAGCATCCTCGCAGCTCAGACGAGGGGAATCGGGAGGTGGTAACTAAGCCCACCCTTGAAGGGGAGGGGAACGTGTCAGGATGGGCAGTCTGCCGCCCATTCTCGTCACTCCCCACATCATCTGTGTTAGAGGGGAAGCTCAAGCAATGGCTTGGTGTGACTTCGAGAGATGAAAGCTGAGGGAGGTTGAAAGCAATAAGCAACGCCTCAGTGGCCATTTCTCTCTGAATCAGAAGAAATATCCAAATGGCCATCTCACAGGATTTGAATGTATCCCCCCCCAAAAGCACATGCTGGAAACAATCTCCAGTGTGACTGTGCTGGGAGGTAGGGCCTAAGTGGGGGAAGGATATTCAGGTCTTGAGGGCTCCTAACCTTTATGAAAGGATTAATGTCAATTATAAAAGGGCTGGAGCCTGTGAGTTTGGTATCTCTTGGTACCTCTCACTATGTGATGGCCTCTGCCATGGTGAGAAGACCTAGAAAGAAGGTTCTCACCATATATAGCCCCTCAGTCTCGGACTTCTCAGCCTCCAGAACCATGAGCCAAATACATTTCTCTTGATCATAAACTATCCAGTCTATGGTATTCTATGGCAGTAGCACAAAATGGACTAAACACCTCCCCAAGCCCATCTGTATCATCAGCCACAAACTCCCTCAACTTTATGCCCACAAACTGACAAATGTACAGGGTCTGTGCTTCTAGCCCCTCCCTACCAGTCCTGTAGGCTCAGAAGAAGGTATATTCTACCCTGCACTGAAGCTCAGTCTCCCACCTCTGCTCATAATCCTTGTCCCTTTATCTTCTTTAAGAGCTAAGCTATGATTCTGAGAAGACCTCAAAGCAAAGAAGACATCCTGCTCAGATCTGTAGCCAAGTGGTTGACCAGTTGGGTAATTATTAGCCCCAAAGAGTAGACACTTCTGTGCCTTCCATTGTCCTCTAGTTTTGCCACCATCTGATGAATATTAATGCCTTGACTTGCCAGCCAGTGGACTGCAAAATCCTGAGTACTTAAGGATTTCTATGAGAAGGGGGAGAAAAACTAGGGAGCCTCTATGAGAGAAAAACAGATGGAAAAGGCTGGAAAACACAAGGAATGAGGATGTTGCAACAGCACCCTTAGAATCTGAGAAAAGGACTTTCTGGAACTGAAAGAAAACTAGCTTCCATTTGAAAATCTTTGCAACCAAACTGAAAAGGAGGTGATCACTGTTGGACAGTGAATTGGAGGACTACAAAAATCAAGAAAAAGAAATAGTATACTTCTTTCACTGAAAATATAAAAACGCAGTGATGGAAACCAAGAAGCAACACTGAGAGATTTAGACTCAGGAGATATGACATGAAACCATAAGTGTAAATAAGGACAAAGGGGTAGAATAGATATTTTGTTTAAAAAAAGAAAAAAGAGAGATAGTATTCAAAAGAGAGAACTAGATAGAGAAAAGGGGGATAAAGAAGAAGGTTAAAAGAAAAGTAAGATGAAAGGGGAA